>JAJPUD010007855.1:0-45386 GCA_023553655.1 Myrmecobius fasciatus | reverse complement strand
TTATCATTATCATTATCATTATCATTATCATTATCATTATCATTATCAACTGCTTCTCAGCCCTTTCTGAAACCACGCTGGCTCTGGATGATCTTCCAGGTGTAGGATTATTCTGTTAAGAAGGACTCTGACAAGACTCTTGCCAGCAGTGACCAAGAGAGAGCCAACCCCTTCCCTGTGATTGTCACAGGACAGTCTTTTCCCATCCCTTTATAGAGATGGCCAATGGAAACATACTTGGTGTCCTGGGGGACTTCCTCTTGCCATATAATCCAGAAGATTTCGGTCAGTTTTTGTTTGGGGAATGGATCCTCCACCTTGTAAATCTCAGCTGGAATAGAATCCACACCAGGAGCTTTGCCTCATGGAAGGAGCCAATGGCACTGAAAACTTCTTCTTCAGTTGCAAATTTGACTAGAGAGGGACTGACTGAATTCAACCTGAGGTATATATATATCGTCAATGGCTTCAGCATTGATAGGTGATGGTCTGTTGAGAACACTATAGAAGTTCTCAGCCTGTTTCTCCAGGATCATGCCCATCAATGTGACTCCATCAGTACTGAGAAGTTGAGATGCACCATAGGTCTTTGGTCTATAAATAAGGGCCCTCATAAAAGCACTTTGGATTGTTACTATCAGCAAAAAACTGAATTTTGCCTGCCTTCTGAGCCAAGAATCCTGCATCTCTCTAAGCTTTGCTTGTACTTTGGAACTGATGGGATTGAATGCTACCTTCTGAGGCACCGATGAACGATCCTGCTGGTATAAACCCTGTGGAGTGCTTGCTTTTCATTTAATAGCTTTTGAATTTCCTCATCATTTTGCCAAGCCAGTCTGGGAGTGTTCTGACCCAATGAGCATATACAATCTCTGAAAAGCTGCCCACTTTTTTTCTGCTCCACTGTTGCCAGCCATGTATTAGCATGGTGTTCCTTCCAAGTCAGCAACAAAACTGTTTCCACTCAGAGAATCCCTCTAATCTGTTGACAACAATTCTTCTGGTCGTCTTGTTGACTTGGCTTATTGAATGCAAACACTCTTGGGGAGGATAAGTCTATGGCTGGTGCAGCACTCTGGGCAGCACATTGTTACTCTCCAATGGGTCCCCATCTTCTCCTTACAATGACACGGTCTGTTAAATGTCAAGGTTTGCTGTGAGAGTACATCCATGAAGTTGTGTTGCATTTAGGTAAATGGAAGACATGGTGGTCCTGAGGTGGTCCTGAGATTCACAAGTCTTCAGTAGAAAGTGATGGCTGCTGTAGCTATTATGGAGTTCATTCTTCTCAAGGGATACCTGCCGTGTCTGGTAATCTGTACCCTCTCTGGCATTGATTATAAGATATAATTGATTATTGATTATAAGATATATTGGATATATATTGGAAATATATAAGATATATTTCACAACTGTCTGTTGGTGAGCATCTGTAAATCTACAACTGTATTTCAACATTATTAACATGTAGTGGACTTCCTGCCATCTAGGGGAGGGGAGGGGACTGGGGGTAAAAGTTGTAATGGAAAGCTTTGTAAAGATCAATGCTGGGGAACTACCCATACATATGTTATACAAATAAAAAGCTTTAATAATAAAAAAAAGCAAAAAAAAAATCTACAACTGTATCTGCATACAGTCTGTCTGTGCCATCTTAAGATTATTTTCAGAAAATTGTAGGCATGACACTTAGGGAAAAAACCCTCTGTGTCTTGTGATCTATTTTTTGAGTTCTTTAAGCTTTCAGAAGTCTCTTCTTTTTCTAGTCATTTCTGCACTTTTTGGATGCTTTAGGAGGGTAAGGAGAGAGATAAAAGATAAGATTTTTTACCCCTAAAGCCTACAAATTTATGACATAAACTAAATGAGAAATTGAATTCATGACAGAAATATAAATTCTAAACTATAACCCTAAATCTCCAAATTTTGTTTTCCAAATTTTGTTTTAAATGTTTTTTTTTTCTAGTGCTGAAATAAACAAGTGAGTTTTGGAGTTAATATTCTTTAGAATTTGCTTTATAAGATAATAAGAGGCCTTCCCCCATAACCCATCATTCAAAATGACGATTTATTATTTTATGGCCAAGAAAAGATTATTTTTCTGATTATAAGATATATAATATGTATATATCCATCCATCCATATTAATATATATATAATGTATGTGTATAACCCCCATTACCAAACTGTCAACCAACTATGTTATTTTCTGCAATTCAACTCTGTATTTATATGTACATATGTATATATACATATTTATGAATGTATACATATATGTACATATGTATATGTGGAGAGATACTTGCATCTAACATTTTAAAAGTTAAATGTAAGTGAAATTTGATAAATGTTTTGTTTGTCATTGTTATATTATTTATTAGTATATATATTGAATTATTTGTTAATTATTATTTTATAAGGTGATAAAAGATTTTTATAATTGCTAAAGGCATCTTAAAGGATTTTTGATGCTTCCATCTTTTAGAAAAAATAGAATTGGAAATAATTCAACAAGTTTTGAGCAAGTCATTGGTTTTACCAACTGTGTATGCTACAATTATAAAGGAGAAACAGTGAAGTAAGGATTAAAGAATAATAGTCTGAAATGCTCTTGGCATAATAAGATTTTAGGGAGTAGACTTTCAAAATAAAGGAAATTTAGGGTAAGACAGGTGTGGGTTTTTGGACACAGGAGAAATGTATGTTGAAGGAAAGGGAATTTGAGGGGATTTTTGGCTTTGTTTAAGCAGCAAGGCTGTATGAAACTTCATATATTTCTTTTACTGGGCACTAGAGTATTAAAATTTGCACTTTGGGAGTGCCTAGGTGGCCACTGTAGATAGAGCATCAGCCCTGAATCCAGGAGGACTTGAGTTCAAATCTGGTCTCAGACATTTAACACTTCCCAGCTGTGTGACTGTGGGGCAAGTCACTTAACCCCAATTGCCTCAGCAAAAAAAAAGCAAACAAACAAAATTGCAGTTTGATTTGGAAGTAAGGAAAAGTTAATATAGAGAGCAAGGAGTAAACTGATAAGCAATTAGAACCAGATTTGAACTAAATTAAAATATGCTTTTATGTGGGATGATTGGAGTAGATTAAACCTATTATCAGATTGTCATTTTTAAAAATCTTTGGCAGTAAATTACCTGGAAATAGTGAACTCCATAATATTAAATGCTTTAAATATGTGACCCTTGTGAAATATTTAATGCTAAATAATTGAAATTATAAATTGAAATTCTGTGTGACACTATTTGGAAAATAAATCCAAGAATAACTGCATTTATTCTGGTCCCCTTTTAAGGAAAATGTCTTTCTCTTAAGAAGATGCTTATGATAATTCAGAACTTATTCTACTACTTGGCAGTAAGACAAACTGTTGGGAAAATGATGGATGTGGAAATTTGTCAGCTATGTGACCTTAAAACAAGTTACCTCAGTTTACCAATATGTGATGTGAATAGAATAGCTAGCGAATGTGAAGAAATCACAGTGGTTCTCGTATCCTAACACTAACTTCAAACAAGTAAGATTGTGTTTTATGTGATTTGGTTTGGCCTTTGTGTATGTTATTATTTGCTAATCGATTCTACAATGAACTATGTTTTGTGCTAATGTCTTTCTAGACTTTGAGGATTATGAATTTTAAAACCATTTATGGTTGAATGACTTTTCCTGTATGAAGGTTAATTTGAAAATATATTTCACTGAATTAATATCTGATTAACTGATGTGTTGCCTCATGTTTTCAATTCTTGTATCACCACCTAAAATTTTTTGTGTTGTAAATCCTAAGAATCCAATGGATGTGAAATGCTGTTAAGTTAATGGCACAATCATATTATTGGATATCTTAATTTTTTTTGATTTGGGTATTGTGAAATTATTGGAGTTGGAGGCTGTTATCATGATGTTAAAAATATTAAGTAATTAGGTATATTTTACAAGGGAAGAATAAAAATTGCTTTCTTTAGGGAAAAGAAAAGGGAGATAGGGTAGGTGGGGAAAAAGACCTTTTTAAAATTAAAAATGCCACTTTACTTGTACATGTGACAGTTTCAGCAAAGTCACGAATCATTATCAGCCATGAAAGAAATGGGAATGGGGTTCTCTTTCCCCATTACAAACACTCCTTGAACAAAGGGGGAAAATTGTTGTGTTTTTGCAATATACAAATGATTTGTGAATATGATAATTATGAGGCTGTTCATGGAATGGTCTGTACTAAAATAACATCTTCATTCACCTTAGTCTTAACAGACTCCAATCTTAGAAAGAGGAATTACTAAGCAATCATATATTTACTATTTATGAGAACTTACCGAATGTGATTACTTAACTAAATTCGAATGATGATTTTGTTTCAGAATGAATTTTTGAAGCTGTATTTGAGAAGGAGAAGGGCTAGAAGAAGGAAATGTTAGAGCAAATCTTTCATGCATTTGTTTTTAAAAGACCTGCTGGCTCTTTCTCTGCTAGCTAATTCATTACAACAAATTGAGAGTGTCGATAGCAATTGTGTCCAGCCTTTGTGTTTAGCAAGACTTTTCTGTTTGAGGCAAACTTTTAGGACCCTGAATTTTCTTTTTGAGCTTCATTTTTAGGGTTATGGTGTTCTTCAAGAAAACTGCTAGCAGTTCAAGGGCAGTGACATCTGAGAGCCAAGGCCAGTGGATAGCTCTCTGTCCCTGGGAATAAGGCTGAGAGGTTAATCTTGGGAAGCCAAAGATTACATGCTCTACAGAGTCCCAAACAAGAAATCTTCCCACCTGAACCTGCCTGTAGTTCCTGCCATATGCCTGGTTGCTTATACTATTCTTGCCGGCAGTCCAGTGGAACTGAGGATGTTTTATCCTGTTACACATGTGCTAAGTCATTCTGTGTCCATTAGTTTAGTGTCTGGAGAACCAGTATTGTTGCAGTATAATCTCGTCCCTGGCTTCTTCCCCCATAGCAAACTGTCTTTTCCTGGACAAGTTAAGCTGTGGTTTTTATGGCAAATCTAGCTGAACAACTACGTACGTGAATTTTGGTATTCTTATTAATAAGAAAACAAGATTTTGGTCTGCTAAAAGTTATGATATTTGTGTAGTGGAAAAGGTCCTTAAGGTTTTCAGAATAATTTAGCTAGGGTGTAAGACTTTGTGGGACATCTATATCTATATCATCTATCTGTCTATCTATCTATTTATCTATCTATATCTTTTAGTTCAAGTTACGATCAGAAACGTCTTCCATTTGGTGATAAGGGACAAAATGTTAGTGCAGTCACTTTTATTAGATGAGAGTGACTTAGGGAATTCTTGTGTTATCTCAAAGGAGAATTCAAATTTATTTAGCTTTATCATTTAATTTGGGATTAAGGACTATTTCTAGAGCATGTTCTGTATTTAGACATGATTTACTGGGACTCCTCCCAAGAGGGGAACTGAAATTAATTGAGCTGGACTTGAATTGGAATTCATTGAAGTTAAGTGATATTTAAATTTGGCGTTCTAAGTAATTAATAGTTAAAGCAAAAATTATAAAGTAAAAAAAAATGAGTAAAAATTAATAGCCTTCGGGCTGGTGGTCGAGCCCAGACCGTCCATCCTGTCCAGTGCCACCGCCACAAATGTTCTTCCTGCTCTGGGGGTCTCATGGCTCAGCCCCAGACTTTCTCTTCTAGAATCAGAAAGCCCTTGGCCCCATCCCTGCCTCCTGCCCTGTCTACAGTTACTCTGAGCCTTCCTCACCAGTTTGAAAGGCTATGGGAGCAGATTCAAGGGAACCTTATTTTTCTTTCTTTAGGTGAGCTCCATTTTGGCCAAGAACCCGTCACTGCAGTTCAAAGTCCCTTCTCAGACTTTGCCTTCCCTACTCCACACTCCACAAGCCCTAGTCTGAGTCGGTCTCAATTTCCTCTGTCAGCCTTCGTCTCCTGTTACCTCTCCGGGAGTAAGACTTTCCTTTCTGGGACTTTCCTTTCTGAAGGTTCACAAACCACCCTTTTAACAAGCCCTAGACTTTTGTTAGCCCAGAACCCAAGAACTACAAAGTTGGAGGAGGCTTCTGGAGTCCTGGGGGCCTTAGACAAGGAGGGGGAGCCTTGCACACCCTAAGTGCTTTAGGACCAGAACCGAGCTGTTGCCTGGCCTGTGAATCAGACGGGTCAGACATCCACACTCCTGGAGGGGGGGAATCACACATTCCACCTGAATGGCATTCCACCTGTCCCCGGGACTCTGCCTTTGCCAGATCGCCATCCCTCAGGAGGCTGCCTGGCACTCAGGGGGACCCCTGCCTGGATGCCCATCCTCAGATACAGGAAACCTGAATCCCAGAGGAGGAGTGCAAAGTGGGGGTTCGCTTCCGTGCCTTGAGCCCCTCTCTCGGGGGCCACTCTAGGCTGAACAGGAGCTCAGTACCGTGGCATCCCTGAACCGCAGGTAGCCGTCCAGCTCCAGGCGCTTCCTCTTTTCTATCTCTTTGGGGGAACTGACTTTGTCGATGATTTTCTGCTGAAGAGGAAAGGCGACATTCTCAGTCCATCTCTTGTGCAGCAACTCCTTCCTCCTTGAATTTAAAAAATCCTGGCGCTGCAGATACTTGTTCATTTCCTGTGGGGAAAGTGGGACATGGGAGATGAAAGAGCTGCAGGGCATGAGGAGACCCCCATATCTACCTCCTCCTCCCCAAAGCCACTCCCACCAACTCTGATGGCCACCAAGGAGAGGAGCCCATGAAGCCCGAGGAGGCCCCACTCCTTTCCCCCTGCAAACTCCTGGACTTCTCTGGAAGTGGATGCTCCCTTCCCCATGCACCCCTGGCATGGCTGACCACAGACCCTCTGCCTGCAGTCTGCTTACTCCTCTTTCTGCAGGGAAGATGAGAATTGGGATCCCTGAGAAGTTAAGGGCCCAACAAGAAAAAAGTCATAAGTTTGTTCCTCAAGACTTTAATTTTACAAAAGGAAAAATTCAATAGTCATTTTTGATTGGTCAAAACAAGAGAAAAAAAATGGCTAGGGATCTACCCTGGAGAAGCAAAGCAAATTAGAAACATCATTGAGTCTTTTTCTACCTTGCCCAAGAGGGCTGAACCTAGCATTTCCAAGAATGAAGAAATCGGGCTGAATGACATGACAGATGAATGACCAAGCTCTCCTGGGGTCCTCAGTGACTACAGTTGGGGACTGCTAAGGCTCCTTCCCAGGACACCAACCACTAAGCAACAAATTCTTGGCCCGTGCCAGCTCAGGAACCATGAAAATGATGCTGCTTCAGCTTCTCCAAGGGCAGTGTCAGATGGGGGAGAGCAAGCCCGGGGCGGGGGGGGGGGGGCCACTCACTGTAAGGATCAATTATCAGGAGGCATTGTTGTAAATGCAGAGCCTTGTCCAACAGTGAACCAACTGCCAGAGAAACAGAACCACGTGTAGGTAGACATTCCCATTGTAAATGAAACCAGAAGTTGGGGGAAAGGGAAGCTAAAGCAGAGAGCACCCCTAAGCTCCCTCATGTGCCCCAAGACAAGCAGTGCTCTTTATGGGGCTTTTGGCCATCCTCCTGGACCCAGCAGTGGATGAAAGCAAGGAGAAAGACAGATTCACATGGCAGCAACAACTGCACCTCTGAACCAAAACAGAAATATTCTCAAAGGACTTCCCGAGTGGTTCAGAATCCCAAGAAGGAAAACCTTGAAACCCCAAGAAGAAAACACAAGAAAGAAAAATACATCAGAATGCTGAAAAGAAAACCAAGAATTCAAAAATGAAAAATTTCAGGGAAACAGAAGACTCTGTAAGAAATAGATTAAAAAAAATGTTTTTCCACGGAGATTAAAATACCAAATATTTATTATTCAACAATTTTATTTCTTTATTCTATGAAATATTGCTACAAAGAGGAGTTACTGAAACTAAGAAAGAACAAAATGTTGCAGCTATATTGTTACATAAAGTTCCAAATACATCGAAGTGAATTCATTAAAGAAGATATATTATTTTGTAAAGACATTATTCTCACTCTAGCATTAGTTGATTGAAATTAGTATCACCAACACCTCTAATTAACAAGATTTGAATTCAATTAACATACAACTATATTTAAGATTGTCTACTTCTTGAGTTTTCATGATTTTATTTGTAGAAAATTTTATGCTCAACAATGATGATTCTGTGTAATTTTTAAGAATTCTGGACATTTCATTTAAATATTCTGACTTAGTAAAGACTATTTTAAAAACTAACAAAAAAATTAAAATAAATGTTTTTCCTTGTCTTTCCATCTTTTAATTTTTTAAACAATAAAACTTGGAGAAGACTTTAGTTCTCTATAAACCAAAACAATAGAACTAAAGAACAAAGATCAATTAAACAATAATAATCTCAGAAAAATGGGGGCAACTAGGTGGCGCAGTGGTTAGAGCACCAGCCCTGAAGTCAGGAGGACCTGAGTTCAAATCTGGTCTCAGACACTTAACATTCCCTAGCTGTGTGACCCTGGGCAAGTCACTTAACCCCCAATTGCCTCAGCAAAAAGCAATAATAATAATAATAATAATCTCAGAAAAAAAAAAAAGTAAAGACACAATGAGTTCCAGGACAACATGAACTTCCTCCAAAAACCAACAGCAATAATAACAACAACAAACAATCCAGATGTCTTGGAAATAAACAGCAGAATGCAGATAGAATCCATAGCTTGCCAACAGAGAGAAACCTGAAGTTTAACTCCAAAATTTTATTAAGTTCTCAAACTGTAGTACCAAAGAGAAAATCTTACAAATAGCTAAGAAAAAGCAATTCACATACTCAAAAGGACTTAAATCAGCAATGATTTTAAAAATGAGACATGGCTGAGCTGTGTTATGACAAAAATCAAAGAAATTAATAGACATTCTAACACTAAAAATCCTAAAAATTTAACATATTGCATCCTGGTAAAGAATGAAGAAAGACTCTTCAATAAGATCAGAAAATATAATTCTTTCTTCCAGAGAAATCCAGAACTTAGAAGGTGAAAGTGGCAAACGAGTAATACAAGTAAGGAATAAAGAATTACCAACATTTATGTTCCAAAAAGAAGTGATAAGAATGTAGCAGGGTTGTAAGTCTTATCTAGTGTGAGGGTAATTGAAATACAAAGGCAAATACTTTATAAAAGACTGGAAGAACAGGGTCTGAGGAGTGAAATAATATTCAAGATCATAGATGTAAAGCTGGAAATCATCTAGTCTAACTCCTTTATTTTATTGATAAGAGAACTGAGCCTCAGAGGAGTTAAGGTCACAATACTAGATGTAGCACAGCCAGTATCCAAAGTTTTTTGACTACTTCATCCCATACTGACCCATGTTGCCTGCTTTTTATTTATTATTTATTTATTTATTTATTTATTTTTGCTTTTTGCTGAGGCAATTGGGATTAAGTGACTTGCCCAGGGTCACGCAGCTAGGGAATGTTAAGTGTCTGAGACCAGATTTGAACTCAGGTCCTCCTGACTTCAGGGCTGGTGCTCTATCCACTGCGCCACCGAGTTGCCCTTGTTGCCTGCTTTTTAACAATTAAGAGGCATATATCGAACTCCAAAGGTAAAGATAAAGGCCTGAAGGTGACTCTCATTACATGTCAAAGCACTTTTTTTTTGGTTAAATTTTGAATTTAACATTCTTTCCTTCTCCCCCACCTCCTTGAGAAGACAATTTGATATAGATTATCTATGTGCAGTCATGCAAAACATTTCCAAAAACAAAACAAAAACAACCCACAGATCCTACACACACACACACACACAAACAGGAAAAATAAAAGTAGTATGCTTGGATCTTGGATCTGCATTTAGACTCCATCAGTTCTTTCTCTGGAGGTGGAGAGCAATTTTCATGAGTCCTTCTGAACTGTCTTGAATCATTGAATTGCTGAGAACAGCCAAGTCATTCACAATTAAACATCATCCAATACTGCTGTTACTTTGTACAATGATCTGGTTCTGTTCACTTTGCATCAGTTCATAGAAATCTTCTCAGGTTTTTCTGAAATCATCCTACTCATTATTTCTTATAACAACAATTTTCCATTGTAATTGTTAAGGAAAAAAAAACAAATTTTTAGAGTGAAGGAAGGCTTTATACATTCTTGCAAGAAGTGGGCACCATAACAACATTTTCCCTCTTTTCCCCAGGTTGATACACTGTATCCCCAATTTTCTACTATCCTCCATGGGGGCTTACTGGAGGAATATCAGTGGGATTTCCCTTACTCCCCTCAGGTACCTGTTCCTTACTATTTCGTGTCCCCATCCTAACTAGATGTCCTCTTCTAGTTTAAGATCTGAACCAACAAAGTACTACTTTGGGCCCTGACATGAATCTTGACCTTTTTTGCACCTTGTCCAGGACACTAGCTTGCATGGTTCAGAACTCCATTCTAATCTTCCTGCTCTGTGTTCACCAGCTCACTCTTTCAGGCTCTCGGGGCCCCCTGCTCTTGAGATTTCCTGGACTATGCACCAATTGTTAAAAATTAAAACTTCAGACCCAAATTCTTGGAGTGGAGGAAGACTTTATTACATTTCTTGCAAAAAGGGGGCATCATACTCCTTGGAAGGTTCACAAACACTGTTTACAGAGACCAGAACCAACAGTTATATTCCATAATCCTGCTCTGCCTCCTCAGAATTTCTACTGGAGAAGACTCTTCCAAAATCTAATATTTTATGACACTCTCACTACAGGCACTCCTTGATATGTATCCATGTTCCCCCCTCTCCTTGTCACATTATCATATGTTCAAAAATGGTGGATGTTTCCTCCATAAGGGAGAAGTTAATATATATGAGACTTATTAAGCATGCTCAATTAAAAATTGTGCTTGCCTAGGATGTAAACCCAGGTCATTTGCACTTAACCAGCACCTGGGGTTACTTGTGTTGACTTAAGATGTTCTTTAATTCTTTTTAGTCAGTATATACTGACCCTACAGCTTATATCACATTCTTTTCTTCCAAGGCAACAGAGGAAGGCTATGAGACTGAAACTTTTCAACTGTGGAAACAAACTCACAACAATCACATCCCACAACTTGTTAGTCATACCCCAACTGATGGACATCCCCTTCATTTGCAATTCTCTTACTGATTTTAAACTTAAATACAAAATAAGAAAAGCATGTCATGTGCACAGCAGAACATGAGAAAGGATTCAAAATATAAACCAATAAATTTCCATTTCAAGAAAGCCTATATAATAAATACAACTCATTGTTTTCTTTTGTTCTCTGCTGTGCACACTTTATTTTTTTCCCCTTCTCACCTCCCCCTACCCCAGACTATAGCTAGTGTGCATCTCTGTGTATATACATATGTATGCATACAATACACCTCTATAATCATATGCATTCATATCCATATGTGTAAACCACACTATGCTTATTTCCTCCATTTCTTGGAAGGTGGATAGATAGCATCTTCCTAAGTTCAAATCTTTTAACATTTTTTCTGAACCATCAGCTCATCATTTTCTACATTATAGCAATATTCCAACTTTGGCTGACATGCAGCAGAGTTTCCTTATTTTGAGTAAATCTATTTTAGCTTTAACTTTGAGATGATGATTACTACCCCTGCTTTAAAAAATCAAAAACAAAAACCAACCATAAATCTACTCCAGATCTTTATGTCTGTGTATCACTCTCTGTTTATAACATTTCCTGAAAGCAACCTATTGTGGAGTTCAAAATTTTAATGTACTCTTTCCATTTTATGAGTGATTCATCAATTCACATTCTAAGCTATAATTACTTGTTCCCACTATAATTACTCTTCCCACTTTGAGTGAATTCAGCGATTCACATTCTAAGCTTTAATTACTTATTTTCTTCACTGTCCTCATCTTATTTCTCATCCTACTGACTCCTCTGTTTTACTCCTACCTGCTACCTTGCCCTCCTCTTATTTTACCTACCTGCTCCAAGAACCCCTCCACTGTGCTCTCTCCCTACCCCCTTGCCTTCTTGTTTCGATCTGAATTTAGAAGACTTTCAAACTCTTCCAAATATATGTTGTCCCTCTTATTCCTTTCTTATTAATCTACAAACCCTTATATACACCTTCTATTTCCTCAGTCTCTTTATAAATTTAGAAGATTTTTACTCCTTTCTAAATGCATATGTTGTTCTCTGTCAGTTCTGATGGGACTAGGGTTCCAGCTAAAACAATCCCTTATCCTCTCCTCCCTCCTTATCCCCTTACCCTCTTATTTCTTTCTGAATTTAGAAGACTTTTCTATATGTATATGTATTTATTTATAGATAGATAGAAATGTGTATGTATGTATGTATGTCTTGTTCCCTCTTTAACCCATTCACGATGAGTAGGGTTCCAGAACCACCAGCCCTTCTCCCTCATCTAATTTCTCTGTATTAATTCTTCCTCTTGAAGCTCATGTGTAAGAGATAATTCCTTTTTTTTTACCTTTCTTTTCCTCCATGGTTTTGCTTTTCAGAATCACATTATATTCAGCTCTATTCCAATCTTTCTTTTAAACTACCCAATCAGTATCTCCATAGATGCAGAAAAAGCATTTGATAAAATCTAACACCCATTCCTATTAAAAACACTAGAGAGTATAGGAATAAATGGGCTTTTCCTTAAAATGATTAGTAGCATCTACCTAAAACCATCAGCAAGCATTATATGTAATGGAGACAAACTAGAACCATTCCCAAAAAGATCAGGAGTGAAACAAGGCTGCCCACTGTCACCATTACTATTTAATATTGTATTAGAAATGTTAGCTTTGGCAATAAGAGGAGAAAAAGAGATAAAAGGAATTAGAGTAGGTAATGAAGAAACCAAATTATCATTCTTTGCAGCTGACATGATGATATACGTAGAGAACCCTAAAGACTCAACTAAAAAACTACTAGAAACAATTCACAACTTTAGTAAAGTTGCAGGATTCAAAATAAATCCACATAAATCATCAGCATTCTTATATATTACCAACAAAGTTCAGCAGCAAGAGATAGAACAAGAAATTCCATTCAGAATAACGGATGATAGCATAAAATATTTGGGAATCTATCTGCCAAGGAAAATTCAGAAACTATACAAACTAAACTACAAAACACTTTCCACACAAATAAGATCAGACCTAGTCAATTGGAAAAACATTAAGAGCTCATGGGTAGGCAGAGCGAACATAATAAAAATGACAATACTACCCAAACTAATTTACTTATTTAGTGCCATACCAATCAAACTCCCAAGAAATTATTTTACAGATCTAGAAAAAATAGTTGCAAAGTTCATTTGGAAGAACAAAAGGTCAAGGATCTCAAGGGGATTAATGAAAAAAAAAAGACAGATGAAGGTGGCCTTGCTGTACCAGATCTAAAACTATATTATAAAGCAGCAGTCATCAAAACCATTTGGTACTGGCTGAGAAATAGAGCAGTCGATCAATGGCATAGGATAGGATATCAGGACAATCTAGGTAATAATGTTAACAATTTAGTGTTTGATAAACCCAAAGACCCCAGCTTTTGGAATAAGTACTCACTATTCGGCAAAAACTGCTGGGAAAATTGGAAACTAGTGTGGAAGAAATTAAGGGTGGACCCACACCTAACACCGCACACCAAGATAAGATCTAAATGGGTTCATGATCTAGATATAAAGAGTGATATTATGACCAAATTAGAGGAACATAGGATAGTTTACCTCTCAGACCTGTGGAGATGGAATACATTATGTCCAGAGAAGATCTGGAACTCTTAATTGAACACTAGATAGATAATTTTGATTATATTAAGTTAAAAAGTTTCTGTACAAATAAAACTAATGCAGACAAGATTAGGAGGGAAGCATCAAATTGGGAAACCATCTTTACATTTAAGGGTTCTGATAAAGTTCTCATCTCTAAGATATATAGAGAATTGTCTCATATTTATAAGAATACAAGCCATTCTCCAATTGATAAATGGTCAAAGGATATGAACAATTTTCAGATGAAGAAATTAAAACTATTTATAATCATATGAAAAGGTGCTCCAAATCACTATTGATCAGAGAAATGCAAATTAAGACAACTCTGAGGTACCACTACACACCTGTCAGATTGGCTAAAATGACAGGAAAAGATAAAGACGAATGTTGGAGGGGATGTGGGAAGACTGGGACACTGATGCATTGTTGGTGGAACTGTGAACGGATCCAACCATTCTGGAGAGCAATTTGGAGCTATGTTCAAAAAGTTATCAAACTATGCATACCCTTTGACCCAGCAGTGTTTCTATTGGGCTTATATCCCAAAGAGATCTTAGAGGAGGGAAAGGGCCCCACATGGGCAAGAATGTTTGTGGCAGCTCTTTTTGTAGTGGCTAGAAACTGGAAACTTAATGGATGCCCATCAATTGGAGAATGACTGAATAAATTATGGTATATGAATGTTATGGAATATTATTGCTCTGTAAGAAACGACCAGCAGGACGATTTCAGACAGGCCTGGAGAGACTTGCATGAACTGATGCTCAGTGAAGTAAGCAGAACCAGGAGATCATTATTCACGGCAACAACAATACTATATGAGGATCAGTTCTAATGGACATGACTGTCTTCAACAATGAAATGCTTCAAACCAGTTCCAATTGTTCAGTGAAGAGAGCCATCTACATCCAGAGAGAGGGATGTGAAATGTCGACCACAACATAACATTTCCATGATCTATATTGATGTTTGCTTGCATTGGGTTTCCTTTCTCAGATATTTTTTGTTCATGTAGATACGATTGTTCTTGCACAGCAAGATAAGTGTGGAAATATGTATACATATATTCAACTTGTCAAGTATTTTAATATAATTAACATGTAGTGGACTTCCTGCCATCTAGGGGAGGGGAGGGCACTGGGGGGAAATTTGTAATGGAAAGCTTTGTAAGGATCAGTGTTGAGGAACTACCCATACATACATTATGCAAATGAAAAGCTTTAATAATATATAAAGACATGAAGGTGTTTTTGCAACAAAATCCTGAAAGTCTGGCAATTAATTCATTGTATATTCTTTTTTTTTTTGAGAATTATGCTTAACTTTGCTGGGTATGATATTTTTGGCTGCAACCTCAATTCTTTTGCTTTTTAATTCTTTTTCACCACAAAAAGAACTGCTAAAATATTTTTGTACATAAACATCCTTTTCTTCTTCCTTTGATCTCTTTTAGATACAGATCCAGTAGGAGTATTACTGGGTCAAAGGTTATGCTCTTAAGACATAGTTCCAAATTGCTCTCCAGAATGGTTGGCTCAGTTCATAATTCCACCAACAATGCATTAGTATATCAATTTTTTTTTAACACTTGCCCAACATTTGTCATTTCCCTTTTCTATCACATTAGACAATCTGATAAGTGTGTAATGGTAACTCAGAGTTATTTTAATTTGTATTTCCATAAACAATAATTATGTGCAGCATTTTTTTATCCTTTGACCATTTATCAATTGGGGAATGACCCTTATTTTTATAAATTTGAGTCATTTTTCTATAAAGGAGGCCCTTATCAATGAAACTTATTGTAATTTCTCTCCTCTCCCCCCCCTCCTCAGTTTCCTGCTTTTCTTTTAATCTTGCCTGCATTGGTTTTGTTGCTGCAAAAATTTTCAAATGAAAGGTAATCAAACTTATTCATTTTAAATCTCATAATGCTCTATACTCTTGTTAATCATAAGTTCTTACCTTATCTATAGGTTTGTTACATAATTCTATGCTCCCCTAGTTTGCTTATGGTATCACCTTTTATATCTAAATCTTGTACCCATTTTGACTTTATCTTAGCATATGGTGTGAGATGTTGGCATTTATATATATATATATATATGTGAAATTAGGTGTGTGTATGTATATGTATACATATATTAGGTGTATATATATATATATATATGTGTATGTGTGTGTGGGTGTGGGTGTATACCTAATTTTTACCAAACTAAACTGCTTTCCAATTTTCTCAGCAATTTTTTATTAGTAAATTCTTGGGCCTTTAAGTTTTTCAAATATTAGATTACTATAGTCACTACTATATATTGTGTACCTAATCTATTTTACTGGTTTACTACTCTTATTTTTTTTAACTTTTACCAAATTGTTTTGATTACTACTTTATAATACACTTTGGGATCTGGTATGGCTAGGCCACTTTCACATTTTTTTTTTCCATTGATTCTCTTGATAGTTTTTTTTTTTTATTCCTCTAGATGAATCTTATTTTTTCTAGCTCTATAAAACAATTCTTTGGTTATTTGATTGATGTGACACTGAATAAATAAATTAGTTTAGGCTGAGCTGTCATTTTTATTATATTGTGCCAGCCTACCATGAGCAATTAGTATTTTTCCAATTTAGATCTGATTTGTTTTATAATTGTTTTTATATAATTCCTGAGTTTGTCTTGGCAGGGAGACTCCCAAGTACTTTATGTTGTTTATAGTTAATTTAAATGAAATTCCTCTTTCTCTCTTTTACTGCGAGGCTTTGTTGGTGATATTTTAAAATGCTGACAGTTTTTGAGCTTATTTTATATCTTGCAGTTTTGCTAAAGTTATTATTTCAAGTAATTTTCTTAGTTGATTCTCTAGGATTTTCTTAAGCATACCATCAAATTATGTACAAAGAATGAGTTTTGTTTCCTCACTGACTATTCTAATTCAATGTTTTTTTTTTCTTCACTTACTATTGTTGCTAGCATTTCTAAGACAATATTGAATAATCGTGGTGTTAGTAGGCATCCTTGATTTACTCCTCATCTTACTGGGAAGATTTCTATCCCCATTACAGATAACACTTGGTAATGGTTTTAGACAGATATTAATTATCATTTTAAGGAAAGTTCCATTCCTATACTTTCCAGTGCTTTTTTTTTTTAAACAGGAATGATGACGTACGTTGTCAAAAGCTATTGAGATAATCCCGTGGTTTCTGTTAGTTTTGTTTTGATATGGTCAATTATGCTGATTGTTTTCCTAATATTGAACCAACACTGCATTCCTGGTATACATCCCACTTAATCATAGTATATAATCTTGCTGATAAGTGGTTGTTTAACAACTTAGCATTTTTGCATCAATACTCCTTAGGGAGATTGGTCTATAATTTTCTTTCTCTGTTAATGGCTCTTCCTGGTTTAGGTATCAGTACCATATATGTGTTATAGAAAGAACTGGGCAGGACTTCTCCTGTTTTTCCAAATAGTTCACATAGTATTGGAATTCTTTAAATGTTTGGTAGAATTCACATGTAAAACCATCTGGCCTTGCACATTTTTTCTTAGGGAGTTCATTGATGATTTGTTCAATTTATTTTTTTAAAAATTGAATTATTTAAATAATTTGTTTTCTCTTCTGTTAATCTGGACAATTTATATTTTTGTAAATATTCATCCATTTCAGTGAGATTGTCAGATTTGTTGGCATACAATTGGGTAAAATAGCTCCTAGTTATTGCTTCAATTTCTTCTTCATTGGTAATAAATTCACCCCTTTTCATTTTTGATTCTGGTAATGTGTTTTTTTTTCCTTTTCTTTTTCCAATTAGTCAAAGGTTTATCTATTTTGTTGTTTTTTTCCATAAAGCCAACTCTTAGTTTTATTAATTAGTTCAATAGTTCTCTTAATTTCAATTTTATTAATCTCTCCTTTGAGTTTCAGAATCCCTAATTTGGTATATAATTGGAAGTTTTAAGTTTGTTCTTTTTTTAGTTTTTTTTTTTAGTTGCATACCAAATTCATTGATCTTTCTCTATTTTATTCACGTAACTATTTAGAGATATAAAATATCCCCTAAGAACTGCTTTGCCTGCATCCTGTAAGTTTTATATGTTGTCTAGTTATTTTCATTCTCTTAATTATTGTTTCCATCATTGTTGTCTGACTCATTCTTTAGAATTAGATCATTTAATTTCCACTTGGTTTTTAATCTATTTTTCTCTGGCCCTTTATTTAATGTAATTTATATTGCATCATGATCTGAAAAGGAAGCATTTACTATTTCTGTCTTTCTGCATTTGATTATGAGGTTTTTATGCCCTATTATATGGTCAGTTTTTGTGTAGGTGCCATATACTGCTGAGAAAAAAAGTATATTCCTTTCTGTCCCTATTCAATTTTATCCAGAGGTCTATCATATCTAAATTTTCTAAGATTCTATTAAACCTCCCTAAGGTTCTTTGTTTATTTTGTGGTTAGATTTATCTAATTCTGAGTGGGTGAGACTGAGGTCCCCCACTAGCATAGTTTTGCTGTTGATTTCTTCCTGCGTGCTTAACTTCTCTAAGAATTTGGATGCTGTACCACTTGGTGCAAATACATTTAATATTTTTACTACTTCATTGCCTATGGCACCCTTTAACAAGATATCGTTTCCTTCTTATATCTTTTAATTAGATATATTTTTACTTTTGCTTTATCTGAGATCAGAATTGCTACCGGTGTTTTTTTTGTTTTTGTTTTTGTTTTTGCTTCAACTGAAGTATAATCAGTTCTACTCCAGCCTTTTACCCTTACTCTATATGAATCTATTTCAAATGTGTTTGCTGTAAACAACATATGGTAGGATTCTGTTTTTTAATCCATTCTGCTATTCACTTCCTTTTTATGAGAGTTCATCCCATTTACATTCACAGTTATGATTACCCCTGTATATTTCCCTCCATCCTATTTTCTCCCCTGTATATATTTTTGTTATCATTTCCTACCCTGCCCCTTGTTAGTAGTGTTTGTTTCTAACCCACTCTGTCCTCCCTTCTATCACCCCTTTCTCCTAGTGTTTCTGCCCTCCATTCTATTCAGCCAGTCCCTTTTCTTTCCCCCTTTCCCTCCTAATTCCTTATAGGTAAGAAATTTCTGCCCCCAACTGAATGATCATGTTATTCTCTCTTTGAGCCAAATTTGATGAAATTAAGCTTCAGACAATGCTCACCCCCTCTCTTCTTTCTCTCAATTGTAATAGGTCTTTTGTGCCTCTTCATGTGATCTAATTTGTCCCATTTTACCTCCTCTTTCCTTTTCTTCCAATACAATCCTTTTCCTATCCCCACCCACTTTTTCTTTGATATCATCCATGCATCCATGCATGCCCCCTCTAACTACTCCAATAACAGACCCAGTTCCAAAGAGTTAAAGAGATCATTTTCCCACCTAGGAATGTAAAGAGTTTCACCTTTAAGTAATATACATGTTTTTCTGTTTACCTTTCTTTGCTTCTATAGTCCTGTGTTTGAAGATCAAATTTCCTTTTTAGTTCTGGGTTTTTGAATAGAAGTTACTGAAAGCCTCTTATTTATTGAAAATCCATCTCCTCCCCTGAAAGATGATGTTGAATCTCACTGGGTAGTTAATTCTTGGTTGTAATCCTAGGTCCTTTGCCTTCCAGAATATGGTATTCCAGGCCCTCTGATCCTTTATTGTAGACACTGCCAGATCCTGTGTAATCCTGACTGTGGTTCCTCAATACTTGAATTGTTTTTGGCTGGTGGCTTGCAATATTATTAACTTGAAATTATAGTTCTGAAGTTTTATAACAATGTTCACTGGAGTTTTTCTTGTGAGATCGATGAATTCTTTCAATGACTGTTTCCCCCTATGTTTCTAGTATATCAGGGCAGTGAAGTAATGCTAACAGGCTCTTTTTTTTTTTGTCACCACCTTCAAGTAGACCAACAATTTTTAAATTGTCTCTCCTGGATCTATTTTCCAGGTTGCTATTTTTCTTCCATTTTTCCCCCATTCTTTTTAGTTTCTTTGATGGATTCTTGATGTCTAACGTCCTATAGACTTGGCTTCTATTTGCCTGCTTGCAGTTTTTAATATATTATTTTCTCTCTCTTTTTTTTTGCTGAGGCAATTAGGGCTAAGTGACTTGCACAGGGTCACACAGCTAGGAAGTGTTAAGTGTCTGAGGCCAGATTTGAACTCAGGTCTTCCTGACTTCAGGGCTGGTGCTCTATCTACTGCGCCACGTAGCTTCCTCCTTGATGTATTATTTTCTTCAGTTTCTGAGTATCTCTTTTTCATTTGATTAATTCTACTATTCAAGGCGTCAATTTTCTTTGGTGGATTTTTTTTTTTTTTGCACTTGGCCTATTGTCCTTTTCAAAGGAATTGTTTTCTTCAGTTCTTTTTCTTTCTTTTCCAAGCTGTTGACTGACTCCTGCATGCTTCTCATTTCTTTTCCCAGTTTTTCTTCTATCTTTCTTATTCCCTTTTGGAATCTTATGAGCACTTCCAAGAAGTCTTTCTGGGCTTGAGACCAATTCTTATTGTACTTTGAGCTTTTTCATGTGGGCATTTTGTCCTGGTCTGCGTTGGTGTTTTGGTCTCCCCTGTCAGCACAGTAGCATTTTGAGGTTTGGATTATTTTATCTTTCATGTTCATTTTCTTTCTTTTTTTTTCTTCTTTTCCTATTTTGTGACTTGGCACAGGGGGCATTGGCCTAAGCTTCTTGTTTGCAGCCCTGAGCCTTGATGCAGGGGGGAACCCTTGTCTTGGGTGGTTCACTCACAGCAGGGGATAGCCCTATCTGTCCTCTCCAGGAAAACAATCTAGCTTTTTGAGTTGGCCATTTGCTTTCAGCGTGGAGCCTAGGACCTGCCCCTCTGGTCTGCTCCACTACTGAGCCAGGACTGTAGGTCTTATTGGCTGATTTGCTGTGATTAAGACCTTCTCAGTAGCTTTTTCAGACCCTGTCTGAGGTGGGCTGAACACCCTTTCAGCCCAGGGAATCTGACCTTTCTTGAAGTCCTTCCAATCTATCTTGAGCTAGAGAATGGTTTCATTCCATCAGACTCTATTCAGAGGCTTGGTTTCAGATGGTTTTCAAGGGAAACTGGGAGAACTCGAACAGTTTACTCGCTTCACTTTGCCATCTTGGCTTTGCCTCCAGAACTCCCTCCTATTTTACATTCTTTCCTTTTGTTTTGTTGATTCTAGAGGTCTCATGGAGTCAATGGCTTCCACCTGTCCAATTCTAATTTGGGGATAATGATTTTCTTTAGTGAGCTCTTTTATCTCTTTCCTCATTTGGCCAGTTCTGCTTTTTAAGGAGTTATTTTCTTTAGTGTATTTTGTGCCTCTTTTACCAAGCTCTTAACTCTTTTTTCATAATGTTCTTGCATCACTCTTGATTTCTTTCCCCAAATTTTCTTCTACCAATTTTATATGATTTTAAAAAATCCTTTTTGATTTCTTTCAGGAATTCTTTTTTGGGCTTGTGTCTAATTCATATATTTCTTTGAGGCTTTCCAAATTAACTGTTTTGGTTTTGGGTTGGTTTTTTTTTTTTCATCATCTTCTTAGTTTGTGTCTTGATCATCCTGGTAACCATAGTAACTTTCCATGTTCAGGTTTTGGTTTGCTCATTTTTCCAGCCTCTTTCTTGATTTTTAAAACTTGGTCTCTGCCCCTGGCATGGAGGGAGGTACTATCCCAATTTTAGATTTTTCATGCTACAGTTTCTTTCTTCTAAGGTGGTCTAATCTAGGGAAAAGTGTGGTCACTGCTGTCCTGGTCTCCGTTAGTCCTCTTGACCCCATGGCTGTGACCATTTTTTCACACATGGGCAATGCCACAGAGTCCTGCACCTAATGCCAGCGAAAGGGTTGCCTGCAATCCTTTTCTGACCACTTGTCTGGCCCCCTGAGACCCATGCTGGACCGGGCTCCACTCTCACCCCAGGGAATGAGACCTTTCCTGCTGACCTTCTAAGCACTGTTGTTTGGAGGGGAAATTGGGAAACCTGAGGTGAGACCCTGCCTTTATTCCATCATCTTGGCACCAATCCTCCTCCAAAGGTGACTCTTAAACTTATTTGTTCCCTGGGCTATGGAAGAAAAGGTTAAAAGACTGGGGAAATATATCATTGTATACATATATTGGATTTGTCATATAATTTAACATATTTAACATGTATTAGACTACCTATCATCTAAGAGGGGGGGTGGAGGGGAGGAGGGGAAAAGCTTGGAAAAAAAAAGTTTTGCAAAGGTCAATGTAGAAAAATTACACATGTTCTGTAAATAAAAAGCTTTAATAAGAAAAAAAAGAAAAATATCATTTCGAGCAAATTTAGTTTGTGTGCAAGTTTATGTGTGGATGATTGATTCGACTTGTACAAAGGAGAAAAAAGTTCTGCTTGTGTTAGGCGTGGGTAGGGAGATGTGGAGGAATATGGAGCAGCCTAATAGTGACACTATGGTGGTTGGACCGGGGAAAGTGACTTGG
Source organism: Myrmecobius fasciatus (assembly GCA_023553655.1). Taxonomy (NCBI): domain Eukaryota; kingdom Metazoa; phylum Chordata; class Mammalia; order Dasyuromorphia; family Myrmecobiidae; genus Myrmecobius; species Myrmecobius fasciatus. Next base: position 23,133 of record JAJPUD010007855.1, on the reverse strand, counting down.
AAAGGGGAAAACGTCACCCCAGTAATGGATCCCCTGAAAAATAGAACAGAACGGTGAGAATTCACTAACTCCGCAGGCCAAAAATCTGAAGTGGATATAAGTATCCAAAACCCAACAGATTTGTGAAGCAGATTAAAAATCGAGGACCAAATAAAACCCTGAATATCGTATTGAGGAAGTCATCAAAGAGAAGGGCTGAGATCTACGAGATGAAAACAGAAAGAAGTCAACTCTCACCTCTCTTGAAAGGACCCCAAACTGGAAACCACAGGAAATAGGTGAAAATGAGCGTTAACAAGGCAAATACTACAAGCACCCAAGAAAGAAGAGACACTAGGCCGTATCTCACAAGAGCCAACCAGAAATACTTTAAAGGCCAGAAGATGATAGGGTACGGGCAGGGTCACCCAGCTGGCCAAAAGTAAAGGTTTCTCTGACACTCAGAAATAAAGTGACTTGCCCAGGGTCACCCAGCCCGGAGGTTGGGGGAAGCCCCTCGGCTTGACCTTGGCGTCTCTGGCCAGTCACTCACCTCTGTGATGTAGTTTTCTCGGCACAGGATGGTCTCCACAGCAGCGTCGATGTCCTCCTTGGCCAAGGCCTGTAAGAGAAAGGACACCCGGGGACACCCTGACAAAGGGTGACAGAGCCTTTGTGGGCTGGGCAGGAGGGACAGCTGCTGGATGTGGATTCGAATTCTGGCTCTCCCTCCTATGTCCCATGTGACCTTGGACGGACCATTCGACCCCCTGGTGGCCAATTTTCTTCTGTCAAATATCTCTACCTGGGACACTCAGAAATGCCTAGGAGACCCCACTTGGCAAGCCCAGACGGGCCTGGATAATCGGGCCAATGCGTCTGCGGTGCTTGGGGAGGGCTCCCGACCCACAGCAGGATGGAGGGTCCCGGTCAGTGGGCCTTTCATGATCTTGGCTCTCTAGCCCCAGAGGAGTGACCACCCCTCTGTTTTTTGCCCTGGAGTTCTCTGGTCAGTTCCGGGCACCCCCCTTTAGGAAGGCAGGCGGCTGTCTGGGGGAGGGGAGCCCCACTTTTCCTGCTTAGCCCGTGGCCAGGGAGGGACCCTGGGCTGTGAGAGCTATCCCAGTGTGGAACAGGCCCCTCCCCCGGTGCCCATGAAGGTCTCTTCCAGGGCTGGGCAATGGTTTGGTCGGATCACGTGACTTTGGCAGCAAAGTGAAGGACACAGTTAAGGGGTGAGGGAGGAGCCCAAGGGCGGGGTCTCAGAGCTTCTCGGGGCCCAGCCGCCCTACCTCCACAAAGGACACCTCCTGGGTCTCGGCGCACTCTCTGGAGCTTCTTTGCATAGGAGAGTCGTCGCCGCTCACGTCCTGATTCATGGCGGCCACCAAGAGCGGGAACCCAGGAAAGGAGATTCAGAACTCTGGTCCAAGATCTCCTGTGACAAGGAAGGCCGTCCACTCACCCAGAGCTCAAATCCAGCCTTGGGCGCTTCCTAGCCAAGTGACCTTGCCCCGTTTGCCTCAGTTTCCCCAGAGCATTCACCTCCGCAGGCTGTGCCTGGCACAGAGTAGGTGCTTAATAAGTGGTTGTCCCTTTCCTGCTTCCACCCCCTAATTTGCTCGGGACTATTTGTAGGCTGCCATTGGCCCTTTGCTAGGAGCAGCTGGAGGACCACCCCCTGGGCCTGCCCCCGCCCCTGCTCCCAAGCCCCGCTGCCCCGGGTAATAGTCTGCACTGAGAAGGGCTGAAGGAGTCCAATTCTGACAATTAGTGGGCCGGCATCAGAGCCCACTCAGGGTTCAAAGGTAACCAGTCTTTACAGAAATGCAAGAAGGGCGATCGCTGAGGAGCTGGTGGCTGGGCTGCGCCATTGGCGGAGTGATAGCCTTCCCAAAGGGGGTAAGAGACTAGCAGCCCCGGCTGGGGCAGCCCGGGCCAGTGTCTCACACAAGTGACTGGCATGGAGGCGGCTGTGGAGCTGGGGGAAGGGGTGACCCCCAACCCAAAGGAGAGCAAGAAGGCCTCCATCAATCCTCCCAACAGAGGGTGGAGGGTTACTGGGGAAAAGCAAGTCCGTAGGAACAGGAGCCTGCAGTTGGGGAGCGCGGATTGGCTCGGCTGCCCCCCAGCAGTGCCAAGACACGGTCCCGTCCCTCGGATTCCCTAACCCATTATTCAGGAAGCATTTCCGAAGCACCTACTGTGTGCCAGGCCCACGGAGCGGAGTAGGGAGGGGAGGGGGAGCACCCAGACAGTCCGCCAGCTCCGGAGCAGAGCAAGTTGTGGTGCACCCATTCCTGCCTAAGGAGCAGCTGAGCCTGCTGGGTATGACCAGGACAGGGGTCCTGGGTCTGAGGTGCTGGGTCCGAGGGGGGTGAGAGAGCCTGAAGTCCTGATGGAATTCACTTGAGCTAAGCAGCCGCCCTCCAGCTCTGTGGAGGTCCTCAGAAACCGAGTTAGCTGAAACCCCCGAGGTTGAATTTCCCCTATAAATCTCTGGCCCACGCCAAATTAGCTGAACCCCTTTGGGTTAGGGCCCCAGGCTCCATGGCCTTTCTCCGGCCCCATGACCATGGTGTCTTTCCCCTCTCCCCTCCCCCATGGTGTCTTTCTCCTCCACAGTCTCTCTTCCTTTCTCTCAGCCCACAGGTATCTCCCCCCAATTCTTTTAGGGTGCTAAGCTTCTCTATGGCTTTACCTGCCAGCTCCACCTTATGGGTTCCCCTTCTTCTGGTTAATCTTGAGTATCCCCCCACCTGCTTTCCACTGTTACTGGTTAGCACCCTTTCCTGGCTGATTGTGCTTCCCAACTCTATTTCATATTCACCATTTCCAGTGTCTACCGTACCCCTTCATTCTGTCTGCCACCTCTTTTCCTAAATAAACCTGCCTTTCGCCAAATAAAACCGCCATCATAAATTCACCTGGCCAGACCCCAGCACTTGGTGCTGAACCCCCCACATCTGGAACTAGGTATTGCTACCCTGGACACATCTCAGAGAGCGGGCACCCAGGAAGGTGGAACTTCATTCCCATCGGCCCCCAAGAGAATGGAAGCCCCCCGGCGCAGGGGCTGCCTTTCTTTATGCTTGTCTTTGGAACCCTGGAGCTTAGCATGGTGCCTGGAATACAGGAAGCGCTTAATAAAGGCTTGTTGCTTGCCATTCTTGGGCCACAAGAAGTCTGAAGAACTGGAGAAAGGTCTAAACACTACTGGTGAAGTGCCCAGAACTGGGGAGCAGCCTGTGCGCTGACCACAACCATCTGAGTGGAAGCCACAGGAGAAGACTCCCCAAATCTGGGGTATTCTGGAGCATTGTCTGCTGGTCAGACAGACCGAATGGGGCTCTTTAGAGACTGCCCTTCATTTGGCCAGAATCCAGTAGGCAAAGGTTCCAGTTGGGAGAAGGGTCCCTTTGGGAGGGACCACCTCCATGAGCAAGTCCCCAGCGGGACCCTCAAGAAGACACCTGAACCCTTTGTTCCTCTACCTGGGAAGGGTCCCCTCATCTGCCTGTTCTCCCGCTTTCTTCCCCCCCCCGCCCCCTCCTGGCTTGTTCTGGACATCCACTGGCCTTCAAAGGCCTTTCCCCTCCTCTAAAGTCTTTGATTGAGGTTAGTTGCTCTCTGCTGCTGAGGGGATCCCCCCAATATTAAGTCCCAAAGCTTTTTGGGGGACACTCAGCAATTTTTTCCTCCAAGGCTCATTGATCACTTAGCATAACTAGGGGCTAGCAGAACATTCAGGTGATGCCTTGAATCGTGTTTTGCCATTTCTGGTGGACCCCACTTTTGTGTGGGCCCTGGCTGTGAGGACGGGACAGGAGTGGGCCAGGCCGCCTAAGTGCAGGATTTGGGCTTCGGTTTTCACGAGTGCTGGTGACATCTGGCCGTCTAGAATAGAAAACGCTTTTTTCTTCTCTCTGTGTCTGTTTTTTCTTCTTTCCCTGTCAGTCTCATCACCAGCATGTAGTAGCAGCCCAATAAATATTTGTTGACTATCTTTGCATACCCTGGAATGGGACCAGCTGAAGACTTCTCCAAAAGTCTATGAGAGGGAGTGGCAGGAAGTCACGTGATCCATATTAGGGCAGAAGAGGTCAGACCCTAGGGCTAAGCTCCAGGAAGTGACTGCCCCACAGGAAGTAGACCGCACTGCTGACCCTTCCTTTTCAGTCCAATGAACCCAAATTCACCATTTCCGGCTCGCCGGCCAAGCACATACTGGGAGAAGGCAGCGGGAGGCTCTGGGTCTGCTCAGGTGTGCTTGGGCCTCTCCTTGCCAGGAGAATAAATGCTCCCTCTTTGTATCTGAAGGTGTCCCTGAGTAGTCACACTGGCCCCCGACCCACACAGTTTGGGGGGCTCGTCCGGGATCTTAGACTTCCCAGAGACGGCTGGGGTTCTGATGCAGGCGCCAGGCTGGGACTTCTCTGACCGTCCTTCAGCCTCCCTCTGTGCAGTGCGAGCTGAAGAGAGACCGAGGGGAGGGGGACAGTCAGGGAACCTGTGCCCGTAATCCAGAGGGAAGGGACAGGGTAGCCAGACCGGAGCTGCTCTCCCAGGGGCACTGGCCTTCGCAGGAAGGGGAAGCCAGAAGGAAGTCCTGATAAACGACCCAGAGCAGGGGCGCTCTGGATGACGCCTGGATTGGGGAGACCCTCCAGGCTTGGGGATCCGAGTGGAGAGGTCAGCTCTGTGCATTACAGGATCTCAAGCCATGAAATTGGAGCTGCTCTTCTCAGCGGGAGAGGGAAAGGAGCGGAAGAAAAAAAGGCAAAATCTCACCAGCCTGCCTTCAATGAGATATTTCCTTCTTTTGGATGGGGAAGGGATTGTCCTCTTCCATGTCTGTGTTTGTGTCTTTGTGCAAAATGTCTGTTCTGTTCTGAGCTAGATTTTGTTAAAAGAGAGACAGAGATAGAAAGATAGAGACAGACAGAGAGACAGAGACAGCCAAAGAGACAGACGAGACAGAAAGTGAGAGACAGAAAGACAAAGAGACAGAGACAGAGACAGAGAGACAGAAAGAGACTGACAGGCAGAGAGACAAAGAGAAAGTGAGAGAGAAAGAGAGAGACAGAGAGAGAGACAGGCCTGACTTTTTCCTGTAGACTTCAGCTCTGGCCAAAAACTTAATTATTTTTGAGAGCAATTACTGGGGAGTTTGGCGATTGATCATCTCAAGATTACAAAAGTGCTTAGCATGAAACAAGTGCTATATGAGCGATAACTTCTTTATCAGACTTAATTGCTTCATATTTGGTATGGGTTTTTAGATGTGACCAAGCTACAATACCAACATTGACATAAATGAATTTTGAGTGTATGAGTAAAGTAATTTGAAAGCAAATTCAACTAAATTAAGCCCTCCTCGAGGAGGATGGTGCATAGAGTGAGTCTCTTTCTCCCCCCCCTTCCCTCATTCCCTAACTACAGCAGGGACGTGTGGACAAAGGAGTGAGAGGGAGAGAAGGAAACTATGCTCCATCAGTTCAATGAAATTTGTTAAGATATGCTAGTAAAAGCACTTTTACATAAATTGTAATCCTTTTGCACTGACTTTGGGAAAAACAAAAAAGCGCTCGGCTGCTTTTAAAACAAGCAGTCTGGTCTCCAAGCCTTTTCTGATTCACAGAGGGGGGGAAATAGTAAAACTGTCTCTTCATTAGGTTTGCATTTTAAAAGCCTGGAGACCTGAGACTATGCAGCTCTGAGTGGAGGGAGATAAGAGAGACCAAAGCAAGCTGAAGTCAATCAAAGACCATTAACAGCCAGCAAGTGAAGGGGGGGTCTTTCTGGAATTCCTCTTAAATGGTAAATTTGTTAAGCTGCTTAAAACTATTTTGTAAGTTATCATCCCTGAGAAGTCGCTGGAGTTCCACAGGTCCCAGTATCTCTTTTTACTGATAATCTACCACTTTCTTAAGTAGGAACAACCTCTAATTATTGGCTTTTCCACCAGGATGTTGAGCTTAAGGCCCTCCTCAGCTGGCAAGGTGAGATGTAAGTTTTATATGATGAATCTCTTACAATTATATGAGACGACCACTATTCAATGGTATGTCCGAAGATTGTGAGTTTGTTTACTTTAAACACAAGAGCTTAGAAATCTGTGTGCAAATATTAAAACATTATACTGGAAATTTAAATCTGTATTTGATTTTAAGTGAAAAAAAAAAGGTTATTAAAACAAAACTCTGGTAGCTTACCTTAGGGGATCACATGTCTGTATCCCCTAATTAGATGAAGTATGTTGCTTTCTAAAATGTGTATTAGGTCATTTGTAAAAATCATGAGTTATTCCTTAAAATTTTGTCAACTCTTCTGGACACATGTCTAAGTTTTATGAAATTTGGTCCAAAGTTATTTATTTATTTACTTTTTTTTTTTTTTTTTTTTGCTTTTTGCTGAGGCAATTGGGGTTAAGTGACTTGCCCAGGGTCACACAGCTAGGGAATGTTAATTGTCTGAGACCAGATTTGAACTCAGGTCCTCCTGACTTCAGGGCTGGTGCTCTATCCACTGCGCCATCTCTCTGCCCCCCAAAGTTATTTAGCTATTAGCTATATTGTGAATCTTAAAGTTTAAAAAAAGGAGATGCTTTTCAAAACAAGGGACAAGAAAGGCTGATTTGCAAAAGTAATTGATAGTTTGAATGGGACATTTGGTTAGAATATCACAAGGCAAAGTACTGATTTTTAAAATAACTTTTTAATTGGTGTGGACATTAAAATTGGAAACGACTGTAAATTACAGGAGGTTCCTATCCATTTTTTATTTATTTGGCTATCACTTAGGAAAACTGTGAAATTTCTAATTAAATTGTTTGGGGTTATTGTAATATCAAAACCTAAAGTTGTTAGGTATTATGCGGGTTATGTAGACGCCAATGATGATGGGCACCAAAGTTGGGGTCCGATCATGTGGGAAGTCACATTGGCCATTATCTTTGGTAAAAGGTTGATTTATTATGGAAAGGGGCAAACTCCTAGCGGAACTTGCCATTTGTCAGGGGGAAGGAGACAGCCCATGAGTTTGGGGCATGACCTTGGCTGGTGGGCTGGGTCCTAGGGGGACTTAGAGCTAAAAGAGTTAGCTCTAAGAAGTGGGGTTGGGAAGCATGATGGAGACATATCACGTGGGGGAAAGGGAAAGGGGAAGATCTTTGGCTTGGAAAGGCCCTCCCCCCCACTTTTTAGAAGTCAGAACAAACTGCACTCATCCCCCTCCCTGCTGGCCAAATGAAATTACTTTTACTTAATTGCTTTGTTTAAAGAAATAGCTTTCATTTTCGTGGTGTTAATAACTGAATGTTTGTTTTTATTTTTCAAGTCTATGGCTGCTTTAAGACAAGGTCTTTGATGCTGTATCATAGACTCCACTGCTTAGCAGCATAAGAGACTTTGAAGAGCTTTGTGAGAACCCAAGTCCTCAGAAAATGATTATTTCTGCCAAGGTCTCCATCTGTCTTCATAAATTATTTCATATTTATTTAAATGCATAATGGTCTCCTTGTCTGATGATGACAAATATGCTCTACAGATGTTTTGAAGTACCCAGAGCAGGATTTGAACCTGATCCCTGCACTAGTTTGGTCTGTGTTTTGCAGGGGCATTTGATCGGTTATGCACAATTGTTTGTAAGATTTCTGTTGTTTTTATATAGACCTGAAGCCCCTGACTGGTGAAACTTGCTATTGAGATGAAATCTCTTGGGGCTGTAACCAGTAGTTTTGAGGTTCAAATTTGGATATGATTGCCTGAGGGATCATTAAGTCCGTGATCCACCCTCTGAAAGAAATAAGCCCTAAGTTACTCAGAGGGACGCCTTACAGTGGCCGGAGCTGGGAGGACCACCTTAGCCTCTGCTGAAGGGGGATCCTTCTGGCTCAGCTTCCCCCCTGATTATTCCTGAGTCTGGCTGTGAGGTGGAAACTGCTTTATCCTGGATGGGCCCTCAGGCTGAGGCCCTGAAGAATCAGTTTTGCCTGATTATATTATATCACGGTCCCTGCTTTTCCCTCTTACTGCAAATTTCTGTAATCAGAGCCAGGGGTCAGTGGAAGACACCGAGGCACAAAACAAGTATATCGATGACCTCTTGATCTATAGCCCAGTCCCGGAGGCGTCTCTGACTGGGCCTTTGCTCCCACTCTGCCTGGGTGTTTGGGCCACCTCCTTCCTTCCTTTTTGCTCCCTGGGAGAGGAAGCAGACAATCTTAGCGTGCCCTGGTCAGACCAAGGCTTTGAGGGCCCTGAAAGCCAAACTACCCTCCTGCCTAGAGCCGGTGACACTGCCCAATGATGGAAGATGGGGCCAGGTCCGAGGGGTCTGGAATCCCAAAGAACTCGGGCTCTTGGGGTGCCTCGTGCCCCAGCCCTTCTAGATGGGGAAGCTCATCCTGGCCCAGTGGTTGGAGGTTCTGGCTCCCCGCCAGGTTCGGGGCATTTCTGCCCACATCAGTGCTTCAGAATTGGGACAGGAAGGAGAGTGAACACCTGCACGGACTCCAGCGGGGTTTGTGTGTCTCCGGGGGCTATAGGGAAAGAAAGGGGATGTCTGACAGCCATGCTGCCCCACTGAGTGAGTACGCAGGGGAACAATTACTGCCAGCTGTCCGTGGACCTCCAGAGTTTGTTGTTTCCTAAGGGAAGGGGGATGCACGTCAGGCACGGGAAGCGGGCTTGCAGATCAGCGGCCCCTTTGCCCCTGACCACGGCACCTGCACTCCCCCAGAGCTCCCAGGCCAGTAAATTCGGAAAGGACGATTCCAAAGGGCTGCCCATGCGCCCCTGCAGGGCCTTCAAACTGCCTTCTGTTTGTGGACCTGCTTGGTAAGATGAGGGAGCGAGGGTTTCTGCTGGCGGAGATCACACTCCCTGAAGGCCACAATGTTCCACCCACTGAGGAACAAAGCAGGAATCTGGGGAAAACGTGCTTGGAAAAAGCTGTCTGGAAGAGAGGCCTCATCTCCCCCGGCCTTCCTGTGGGAGGGGTTCCTGGTTACTGTCCCAGCCACCTCCACACTAACTCTCCTTTTGTGTATTCTTTTTCTTTTGTCCATGTTTGGTCCTTGCAGTTTTTTTTTTTTTTTCCCTAAGGCAATTGGGATTAAGTGACTTGCTCAGGGTCACACAGCCAGGAAGTGTTAAGTGTCTGGGGCTGGATTTGAACTCAGCTCCTCCTGGTTTCCATCCTTGCATTTTTAATCTGCTTGTGAGAGCTGCTTCTTCCAGGCTCCATGCCATGAAATGCCAACCACGTGGCCCGACTGTGACGCTCAGCGCCCCCCACGCTGCCGCTGCCACTTCCTCCAAGTCTCCCCTCCTCAGGCCGGACCCCACTGGCCAGGGCCAGCTCTCCACCCCTTGTCAGCCTGAGGCCGCTCCACAAGAGGAGATCTCGGCCCTTTGTCCCAAGTGAATCTGGGTCTGCTGGAGGTGCGAGGGATGGGGCGAGGAGGCCCCTGATCTGTGGATGAGCCGGCGCCAGGCTGCTGGTTTTCCTGGGTTCCCAGGACAGGTGGGGGGAGGTGTGGAAGCGGGCTCTCTGGTTCCTGCGCACTGCTTTAAGCAGCAGTATCCTGTCCCCCGCTTGCTCATACATCTAATCACTGGAGTTCCAATCCGGCTCCAGACCTTGCACACTAGCGGTGTGACCCTGGGCAAGTCATTCCACAAAAAAAGTGAAAAAAATACAGCGAGTGAATGAGCAAAGGAATGAATGGCGGGAAGAGCGCCTTATAAGTGAATAACTGAACAGATGAACAAATTAACGAATGAATGAATGAATGAGCAAAGGAAGAAATCATGCTCATAAATTAATCCCCGCATGAATGAATAAAAGAAGGAAAGCACAAATAAATGCCCTTAGAAGGGACGCCTGCAAGAAAGGACTGATGGATGCAAGAGGGAACTCAGAGAAACGCCCGGGGAAAGGGCTGGGGGGCCCTCTAGCGGCTCCACAAGGTCCTGCATGTGCCCCTCTCAAACCCTGCCCGGCCCCGCCTGGCCAGCAGGAGGCGCTTTAGAAAAGCTCCCTGTCTCAGGGCACGGGCAGGCCGAGGGGCGGGGCTAATAAAGGTCTGCAGGGCCAGAGGCCGCCCCGCCCCCTGGGCAGGCTCGGCCCCACAGCGTGCGCACATTTAGGGTTAGGGTTAGAGTAGTTCCTCCTCCCTGTCTAGCAGCTAAGGGGAGCGCGCATTTAGGGTTAGAGTTGGGCCAGGCCAGCTCCCACTATGCCTCTCCCCAAACTGCGCCAGACAGTCTCTTACAGCGGCACATCCTTCACGCTGGGCCGCCCACCGTCTCCATGGTAACAAGGGACGAGCATCTCTCCAAGGGTCCGCCAATTCTCTAGCCAATGGGCGGCAGCTCGCTCCCTTCGACCCCCCCCCCCCCTCCGCTCCCTCAAGCCCTTCTAGCCCAGTCCAGTCCCGAGCGTGGCTCGCGGCCTCACGCAGGCGCCCTCGGAGAACAGGCGCTGAGGTCAGGGAGCGGCCCCCCGCCCCCCCTTGTCCCCGCGGGCCCGGACCTGCGACTAGGAGCTCGTCCTAGGTAGGCAGCACACAGTTGTCTCCCCTTGTCCTCTGCCCGAGGTTGGCGTCGCTCGCTGTCTCCATGGGGACCGTGGGCGGGCTTTGTGGCGCCCTTGACGACGGGCACCAGAGGCAACCAATGGGGCAGCCAGGCGGGAGGTTGGACCGGCCCATGTGCTCCGGGGAGAGGGGGGGACAGGGCAGGAGCCGAGACTGGGGTGAATGGGAAGAAATACGCCCGGATTTTGTGTTGCTGTGCTCGCTGTTCAGGGCCATTGCGTCCGAGACATTGGAATCGGGAGACACCATGCTCCCGCCGATTAGCTTAGCGGGCCTCGGTAAATAAAGTCCACGGCCCAGCTTTGCATTGGAGCATGCCATTGGTCAGTGCTGTTTGGAACAGTCAGTTCCTTGATTCGGTGTTTGGGACTGGTCCAGGGCTTGGGTCGCCGTTGCTAGGATACGTGACGTGGCCCACCTTTTGCTGGGAGCGTTGGGTTGCCAAAATGTACCCGGTCCTTGCTAGCCAGCGCCCAGATGGGCCAGCCCTAGGTCCAGACAGGAAAATCCAGCCGAGCCCGGCCCAGAGTGGGCACGCCCACTGGCCTAAGGGCTGGGCCAGGGCCTCAAAGCCGAAGGAGCTTAAGTCGTTACCCCAAAAGCAGTCCGGGCTCAGCCACTGCCCCACCCATCTGTCTGTGACACTTAGCTTTGTTCTACGAGGGGACGCCTTCCTAGAGCTAGGCAGTCATCTGAAATCTTCTGGTAAAATGATTAGGAAGGAGATACTGTAATGCCTCAGTTTCCCTGAATTGTATTATCTCAGTTTGCCTGAATTATTATGCTCCATCCTGAATAAAATATTCCGGCCCCCTTTTCCTTACCCCATTAAGTTCTGGTCACTCTCACAATTCCAGCGAGTCATAAAACTCCAGCTACTTATCTCAAATGCCTGGGTGGCGCTCACTATCTTTTTCCCCCACACGGTCTCTTGCTCTGGACCTTCTTGACTCCCATCTGTCACAATTAACAAGTTATGGTCCTTCCTGAAATTATGACCCAGTGTTCTCCCTCCTTGCCTTAGTTTTCCTTATAGCTGAAACCCTATAAAAGGTCTGTCAGATGTCTAGAAACTGTCTAGTCAGACATTTTGAAAGTAAGAACCCTGTCTGACCACTAGCCTAAATTCTCCACTATTAAAATAATAATTAACCTAATCTCTGTCTTGCCTCAGTTTCTCTGGCATTACAATACTAAAGAGAGAAACTTTTCTTTAAGTTCCCCCTTTCCCAGAAAAAGGCAAATGGAAAACTCCTTTGGGAGTTTTGGCTGAACAAACTACCTTTAGCTCTTTAAACATATTATTTTGAAGGGCATCTATTCAATTGGAGAGTGGCTGAATAAATGATGGTATATGAATATTATGGAATATTATTTTTCGATGAGAAACGACCAGCAGGACGATTTCAGAGAGGCCTGGAGAGACTTGCAGGAACTGATGCTGAGTGAAACGAGCAGAACCAGGAGATCATCATACACAGCAACACGATTATATGATGATCAGATGTGATGGATGTGGCTCTCTTCAACAATGATATGATTCAGACCAGTTCCAGTGGTTTTGTGATGAAGATAGTCATATACATCCAGAGAGAGGCCTGTGGAAACTGAGGGTGGACCACAACATAGTGTTTTCACTCTTTTTCTTGTTGTTCTTTTGCATTTTATTTTTTCTCATTTTTTTTCCTTTTTGATCTGATTTTTCTTGTGCAGCAAGATAATTGTATAAATATGTATGCATATATTGGATTTAACATGTATCTCTACCATGTTTAACATTAAAAACATTAAGCTTTCTTAAGATAGCTGAGCAGCTCATGAAATGCCAAGCTCTCCCGATTTTCCACAAATGGCACAAATTTGCACCTCAGGGAGAACACAGACTGGTAGAAAATCCAGAAAACCTGGGGCAGAACAGAGTCCTTCTAGTACAACCAGAAGATCTGAGAAGGACCGGGATTGGGAATTAGGCCATGAAGTGCATGGCCCCATGGCCAGGATAGGGCGAGTGGGCATGGTTGGAGTCTCAGCAGGAACCACCGGAATGTCTACAGAGTCCGGGCAGACTGAGGGAAGTGCCAGGCCCAACTGACCTGAGCAAGAAGGAGCCGGCACCCCGGGAGTGCAGGGGTAGGGGGACAGGGATGCTGCTCTGGCATTTGCAGGAGTGGGAGTTCTTGGTTTGGAGTTCCAGGTCAAAGAGGAGAGCTGAAGTAAAGCCACAGGGACCACCTCCCCACCCCATGATTAGAGGTGCTTACATTATACTTCTCATTTAAAAAAAAATGAACTGGCGGAGAAGAACTCCACCATAAAAACTTAATATGAGAACAGAGAAGACTGAGGTTTATCTTAAGAGGGGAGCATTGACGTTTAAAAAAAAAAAGCTTCTGCCCCCAAAGAGTAATGTTAAATGATTCCCTGATGAGAGAGAATTTAGAGAACTCAGAAAAAAACTTTAAAAATCAAATGAAATCAAGGAAAAACTAAAAAACTAAAAATAAAAACCAAGATTATAAAAAAAAGTTAACCAATTAGAAAAGGAGATACAGAGTATTAAAGAAGAAAATAATTCTTTGAAAATTACAGTTGGTTTATAAATATGTATACATATATTGGATTTAACATATATTTTAATATATTTAACATGTATTGGACTACCTGCCATCTAGGAGAGAGGAGGGGGGAAGGAGGGGAAATTTGGAACAGAAGGTTTTGCAAGAGTCAATGTTGAAAAATTACCCATGCATATGTTTTGTAAACAAAAAGCTTTAATAAGCAAATGAATGAATGAATGAATAAGTAAATAAAAAAAAAGAAAAAAGAAAGAAAATTACAGTTAAGCAAGGGGAAGCAAGTAAAGCTATGAGACCAAGAAATTACAAAACAAAATATAATGAATGAAAAAAAATAGAACAGAATGTGAAACATAGGAAAAACAAGAGATCTGGAGAAGAGATCAAGAAGAGAAAATGTAAGAATAATTGGACTACGTGAAAACTGTGACCAAAAAAAGAACTTTGATATAATAATGCAAGAAATAAACCAAAACACTTGTTTTGGAGTGATAGAACATGAAGGGAAAGTAGAAGTAGAAAAAATCCACCAATCACCACCTCAAAGAGATCTTTTGTGGAAAAGAGATACATTATTGCCAAATTTCAAAACTCAAATCAAAGAGAAAATTTTATAAGGAACAAAACACAAAACACCAAATATGAGGGAGCTACAATTAGAATTATACAGGACTTATCAGTAAGCACAATGAAAGATCACAAGTTCTGGGATAATATATACCAACAACCAAAAGAATTAGGCCTGTGACCAAAAATATATCTAGCAAAATTACCCATTGAATGAAAAAAAAGGGGGGGGGGCATTTAATGAACTTGCAAATTTCAGGACTTTGTCTCAACTAAACTTGAACTCAATAGAAAATTTAACATATAAGAGCCAATATCAAAGATTAATTTCATGGAACTCAGCATGGACAAATTGTTTATATGTTGTGCATGGAAATGTATGTCATATATTTAAGATTGACATCAGGAGCTGGGTGGCTTAAAAGAAAGTTTTGAGCAGTGTTGAGTGTTATCTGATTCTAAAAAGCAAAACCATTTAGGAAAAAGCAAAAACAGTAATTATGTTATACAAATGAGGTGTCGATGAAGACTAGATACAGAAGCATTAGTGGGGGGAGGAGAGCTTGTAGTTCTGAAAACCCACTCACATCAGGAATAAATTAAATAGGTAACACTACATATATACCATGAAAACTATAGGACCCTCCAAAATCTATAAAAAATAAAGGGGGGAGACAGTAGAATTAATGAGCAAGGGATGAAGAAGAGAGGAAAGAGTGGGGAAGAAGACAAGGGAAGGATCCATGGGTGAAGGCAGGTTAAGTTAAATAGCCAGGCAAATTAAAGAGCAGAATTAAAGCAAAAGAGTTGGCAGGGATAGGAGAGAGATACACAAACACTATAAGGACCAGGAGTCAAATTTATTTGAAAAAAAAAAAAGTATGATTAGTAATCATTGATCTTAGATAAAGTCAAACTTAAAGATTCAATCAAGAGAGAAATCTACATTGTCAACCATATTAATATTTAGACACATTTACATAAAGGTAAATACCTACATTTACTCAGAAAAAATGCATGAAACTCCATGTATATGTATATAGAGATGTATGTATATATGTGTGGTTCTGTATGTTTATGTATATGTGTTTGTATGTATATATCTACATGTATATATAAATATATCTGGGCTTAACTGTAGCCTACTTGGAGGAGGTGGGAGGGATGAAAGGGAAAAGAAAGAATAAAGTTTTAAAAAGTGCACGGCAGAGAACAAAAGAATAACCTACAAAGAAGCAAAGGAAAAATGGGCATGTTAAGGACCATGCCCAAGTGTGAAGGGGCAGGTGGATTCTCAGAAAGCCTCCACAGCTGTGAATCATAGAGCACTTGAAGGAATTGCAAATCAGCCTTTACTGGCTCAGCTGTTGCTTGTGAATTGGGAATGAAATAAATGGGAGGAAGGAGGGAAGAGGAGGGAGGTCAGAGAATGCAACTGCCTCTCAGTCTCCTTGTATCATTGTCATTCTCTCAATGAAGGGATCTATTCTGCTGGGCAGAATTGGATCCCCAGCAGGTGACTCCTGTAACAAATAGTGCCCAACGTAGGGCACAAGGAACAAAGAAGCTGCAGCAGCACTCAAGAGCTGTTCGTGAGTAGAATCCTCCCAAGAGAGCTCCTTTAGTAATCCATGGGGAAGAAAAGGGAGAAGAGACCCGGTAAGACTTTTTCAGTCGGGGTAGTGAAAATGGGCTAACACATCAAAGGGCCAAGCCAAGAGACGGATGGGGGACTTCTTATGAAAAATTCCTTCTCTTGACCACAGATCTGCTTCTCCACTTGTCAGAAAGTTTGCCTCCATGCCATCTCACGAGATTCAACAGCTGCTATAGTGTCTCACCTGGCAACCATCCAGAGGAATAGGATGGAAAAGACTTTGACAGGGCTGTTTGCATCCCTCAGCATGAGGACTCAGATAACAGCTGCTGCCCAAGCTTCCTGACCATGGTGTTGGGGGGGAAAATAATCATGTTCCCATAAAACAAAAAATGGGGAATTGTTAAGGACCATGCCTAAGTGGGAAGGGGCACGATGATTCTCCAAAAGCTTCCTGAATCATAACACTTGAAAGAATTGCAAATCAGCCTTTACTGACCTAGCTGTTGCTTGTGAATTGGGAATGAAATAAATTGGAGGCAAGAGGGAAGAGGAGGGAGGACAGAAAATGCAATTGCCTATTAGTCTCCTTGTATCGTTATCATCCTCACATGAAGGGATCTAATCTACTAATCAGAATTAGATCACCAGCAGCCACTAGGAGGTGGCTCTCATAACATGGGCACTCATGAATATAATTTCTATTATATGTGCTTTCAACATAGAAATTTATTATTATATTTTTGAATACTCCCTGAAGTTCTACAGGGCACATGACAATGTTCTGTTCTGTTTTGTTTTGATTTTCCTTTTCTATCCTTTTTTCTTTTGCATTCAGTGCAACAAATACATTTTTTTAAATTGCAAATAAAAAAAAAGAGGGTAGTCAAAGTCTCTCAGGAATTCTTTGGTATATCTCACCAGAATGAGTTAAATTCAGTTCACTTAAGAAATATCTCCTCAACTTGGCCCTTTTCAACAAGGAGGTGATTCAAGGCAATTCTAAGACTTGTAATGGAAAGAGCCATCTGTATCCAGAGAGAAAATTATGGAGACTGAATGGATCAAAGTGTAACATTTCCACCTTTTGTTGTTACTGTTGTTTGTTTACTTGGTTTTTTTCCCCTTCTGATCTGATTTTTTTTTTTTTTTTGCATAGCATAATGAATATGGAAATATGTATAGAAGAATTGCACATGTTTAACCTATATTGGATTACTTGCTATGGGGAGGGAAGGGAGGGGGGGTATAGGGAGACTATTCTACTCCCAGGAATGTGATATCCAAATTCCAGATCTTCTAGGTCAATGAGAAAATATTGTGAACAACTAAAAAGAAATAAAACAAAGGATCCCACAAGATTTAGCAGCATCTACATTAAAGAATAGGAAGCTTGGAATATGATATTCTGGAAGGCAAACAAGCTAAGATTACATCCAAGAATCATTTTACCCAGTGAAACTAAGTTTAATTCATTAGGGGGAAATGGATATGTAACAAGACCAGAGCTGAACAGAACATTTGATTTTCACATACAAGATTCAAAAGAAGCATGAAAAAGGTAAATAAATGGGAAAGATAAAATATAGGGGACTCAATAAGTTAAATGACTTGCTTTCCTACAAGGGAAGATAATACTTGTAACTCTTAAGAACTCTTATCATTTTAGGTAGTTAGGAATATACATAGAGGACATGAAATATAAATTGGCTGTTATGGAATGATATTCAAATAATAAAATTATCTGGATAAAACTGAATGGGAATAGGGAATAGAAAGGAACATATCTTTTTCAGGGTATTTGGCACCCACACATAAACTGACAATGTATTAGAGTATAAAAACCTCACAATGAAATGCAGAAAATCAGAAAATTTAAATACATTCTTTCTGGATCTTAATACAATAAACAGTACTTTCAATTAAGGGACATGGAAAGATAGATTAAAAATTAGTTGAAGGGGCAGCTAGTTGATGCAGTGGATAGAGTACCAGCCCTGAAGTCATGAGGATGTTCATTCAAATCTGGCCTCAGACACTTAACACTTCTTGGCTGTGTGACCCTGAGCAAGTAATTTAACCCCAATTGCCTCAGGAAAAAAAAAAATAATAAATAATTGGAAACAAAGTAATTTAAAACTAAATGAGCAGGTCAAAGAACAAATCATAGAAACAATTTCATTAAAGAGAATGAAAACAATGAGATAACAAAATTTATGGGATGAAGCCAAAGCAGTATGTGCAGGAAATTTTATGTTTCTAAATGTTTACATTAATAAAATGGAGAAAGAATGTCAATGAATGACATGCAACTAGAACAAATTAAAAATCCCCAAATAACAGCCAAATTGGAAATTCTGAAAATCAAAGGAGAAATTAATAAAAGTGAAAGTAGGGAAACCATTAAACTAATAAAACTAGGAGCTGGTTTTATATGGGGAAAAAAAACCCCAATAAAATAAACCATTAGTTAATTTTATTTAAACAAACAAACAAACAAAAAACCCAAAATAAATTACCAGTATCAAAACCTAATTGACTATCAAAGATGAAATTAAAGCAATTAATGGAGATATTTTGTCCAATTATATGCCTATAAATCTGACAATCTAAGTGAAATAGATGAATAAATTGCTCATTTTCAGATGAGAAAATAATACTTAAAAAACAAACAAAAAACAAACAAACAAAAAAACCACCCATCTTGATAAAAGAATTTGAACAAATCATCAGTGAACTGCCTAAGAAAAAATTCCCAGGACTAGATGGATTTACAAGTGAATTCTATGAAACATTTAAAGAACAATTTATTCTAATACTATAGAAACTTAAAAAAAATTTATTTTGAATATAAGAAATAAACCTGCATTTCCATAACAAAGTAGGACAGAAAAAGAGGAGTGTGCATGAAACTGCAAATGTATTGTGTACAACTTGTCTTTCCTTTTAAATGGTCTAAGATATTGGTCCATGCCAAACTGCTTTTCAGCTTTCTCAACAATTTTTTAAACTAAATATGAATTTTAATCCTCCAAATGTTAGCACTTATACTTACCAAACACAAAGGTTATAATCAGTTGCTGATGTAGACTGTGTTTCCTCTGATCCACTGATCTATATTTCTATTTCTTAGCCAGTACCAGATAGTTTTGATAATTACAGCTTTACAATTCAGTTTAAGATATGGCACTGCTAAGTCTTCCTTTATATACTTTTTCATTATTTCCTTTTATATTTTTGATCTTTTGTTCTTCCAAATGAATTGTTGTGTTGTCTAACTCAGTAAAATAATTTTGTGGTAATTTAATTGGAATAGTGGCATTGAATAGCATATATATTGCATATGTAAAAGTATACACACACACACATATATGTAAAATTGACATTTTTTTTTATATTGGCCTTTTTCTGCCCATTAATGTTTTTCCAATTATTTAAATCTGATTTTAATTCTCTAAAAAGTTTTAAATAATTTTATTAATATAGTTCTTAGGTTTGTTTTCACAGGTGTCTCCCCTGGTGTTTATACTGTCTAGAGTTATTTTAAATGAAGTATCTCTTACTATATCTCTTGTACAGTTTTCCTGGTGATATATAGGAATGCTGATAATTTATGTGGATTTACTTTGTAACCTGCTACTTTGCTAAAATTCTTTCATCTAACTTCTTAGTTGAGTCTTTGAGAGACAGTACATCATTACACTGTCTGCGTAAAGTTTTATTACCTTATTGCCTATTCTAATTTCTTTTTCTTCTCTTATTGCTATTGCTAGCATTTTTAATGCAGCATTAAATAGTATGAATGATAATGGACATTTTTGTTTCACTCCTGATCTCATTGGGAAGGCTTCTACCTTATCCCTTTACAAATGCTTGTTGATAGTTCTTGGTAAGTGTTTATCATTATAAGCACAAATCTATTTATTATCAAAGCTTTTTATTTTCAAAACACATCCAAGATAATTTTCAACATTCACCCTTGTAAAACTTTGTGTTCCAGATTTTTCCCTCTTCCCTCTCCCCTAGGTGGCAATCCAATATGTTAAACATGTACAATTCTTCTAAACAAATTTCCACAATTATGCTGCACACACACACACACACAAAATCTGATCAAAAAGGAAAAAAAGAGAAAGAAAACCAAATGTGAATAAATAATAACAAAAAGGTGAAAATATTATGTTGTGGTCCACATTCAGTTCCCAGTCCTCTCTCTGGCTGCAGATGGCTCTCTTCATCACAAGATGATTGGAACTGGCTTGAATCATATTATTGTTGAAAAGAGCCATGCTGGATAAATCTCTTTAGATGCTTTCAAATGTTTTTTGAATGAGTTTTGAATTTTGTCAAAAGCTTTTTCTGCATCTATTGATATGATCATAGAATTTTTGTTATTTTTGTTGTTGATATAATTATATTGAGGTTTCCTTATATTAAACCATCCTTACAATCTTTATAGAAATCCCACTTGGTCACAATGTACAATCTTTATAATATATTATTGTAATCTCCTAGCTAGAATTTTATTTAGATTTATTTTTTTTGCTTTTTCCTGAGGCAACTGGGGTTAAATGACTTGCCCAGGGTCACACAGCTAGGCAATGTTAAGCGTCTGAAACCACATTTGAACTCAGATCCTCCTGACTTCATTATTTAGGATTTTTTGCATCTTTCACTCCTGTCCATGTGCTGCTGAACAATCCCTACCACTCTATAAGCTTCTGTGGCGCCCTATTACAAATTCTGCCTTGAGTTTGACAAAGGGAACCAGGGACTCAATAACAGAGGACAGAAAATGGAGAAGTGACTCAAGTACCATCTTTCACCTCTCAGACTGGCTACGATGACAGGAAAAGATAATGATAAATGTTGGAGGGGATGTGTGAAAATTGGAATACTAATGCATTGTTGGTGGAGTTGTGAAATCATCCATTCTGGAGAAGTTTGGAACTATGCTCAAAGAGCTATAAAACTGTACCCTTGATCCAGCAGTATTCTTACTAGGACTGTATCCCAAAGAGATCGTAGAAAAGGGAGAAGGACCCACGTGTGCAAAAATCTTTGTAGCAGCCCTAGTGGCAAAGAAGTGGAAACTGAGTGGATGCCTATCATCTCATTTGGAGAATGACTGAATAAGTGATGGTATATGAATGTTATGGAATATTAATGTTCGATAAGAAACAATCACTAGGAGGATTTCAGAGAGGTCTGGAGAGACTGACATGAACTGATGCTAAGTGAGGTGATTAAGAACCAGAACATTGTACACAGCAACAAGATTATGTGCTGATTGGTTCTGATGGACGTGATTCTTAACAATGTGGTGATTCAAGGTAATTCCAAGGAAAATGCCATCTGCATCCAGAGAGAGAACTATGCAGATTGAATGTAAATCAACACATATGTTCACTTTTTTTCCTTTTTCTTTTTTTTTCCTGTTTTTCCCTTTTGTTCTGATTTCTCTCCCAACATAATTCATAAGGAAATGTATTTTTTTTAATGAATGTACATGTATGACCAGAAAAAAAATTAAATGGAAGAGGTAGGAGCCCAAGAACTTGAAAATTATCTCAGAACCAGTGCAGCAGGAAAGGTGAGCAGCAAGGACAATGCTGGGTAAACTAAGTTACTTATTTAATGTGATACCAATCAAACTGTCAAAATATCAATTTGTAGAGTTAGAAAAGATAATAACAAAATTCATCTGGAAGAACAAAAGGTCAAGGATATTAAGGGAACTAATTAAAAAATGCAAAAGTGACCTAGCCATGCCAGATCTCAGATTGTATTATAAAGTGACAATCATCCAAATCACTTGGTTCTGGCTAAGAGATTTGGTACACAAGACAGAGTTAAGGATCATCATAATCTAGTGATAGTTAAACTCCAAAACCTTAGCCTTGGAATAAGAACTGTCTTTGACAAAAAATTGCTGAGAAAATTGCATAGCCAAAACTAGATATAGGCCAACTTCTTATACAAGATAAGATCAAAATGGGTTCATGACATAGACATAAAGGGTGATACCATCAGGAAATTAGGGAAGCAAGGAAAAGAATTTGTGAGCAAACAAAATGGCCCCAATTTTCATACCCTTCATCAATCAATCATTGTTCCCTAGTTGTCATAATTTTGACAGAAGTCCTTTTCCTTATTCTGAAGACTCCCCAATGACTGTTTCCACCTGATCCTGAGGTTTATGAGCAACTCTGTTGCCTCCTTTTGCTATTTTGCTATCTTGTGGATCTATACATTTTATTTTTGTTTCACCATTCTGTTACAGTCAGACACAAAATTTAACTCTTCCCCAGCGATCACCGTCTCCTGGAGAAAGGCATATCCCTGTGGAGCTCTTTCATGAAGCTTTTTTTCTGGTATGAATGCTCTGATGGAGAATCAGGTTATCTCTGGCTGAAGACCTTTCCATAGCGCATCTGTACAGACTTTGGATCCAGAGTGGTTTTTCTACTGTTTTTGTACTCTAAATGCCTTTCCTCATTCATGTCAGTGATAAAAATTCTTTTTTTCTTTTTTTTTTTCTTGTCATTTAGTCATTTCAATCATGATACTGGAGTGATTTGCCTTTCTTTCTCCCATGGATCCATTTTGTGAGGCAATCAAGTTAAATAATTGGCTCAGGGTCAGGCAGCTAGGAAATATCTGTGAGGGTGGGGTTAAATTCAGGAATTCCTGAATGAAGACCCGGTGCTCTATGCACTGAGCCAAGAGCTGCCTCATAGATAAGAGTTCTACCTAGTAAGAATTCTCTGAGCAGAAGACTTGACTTTTGCATCGATTACATTCATAAGGTCTCTCTCCAGTGTGGATTCTCTCATGTTCAACAAGTTTCCCTTTCTTTTGGAAAGTTTTTCCACACTCATTTGAGTTTTCTCTCCAGTGTGGATTCTCTGATGTTTTATAAGATACCTCTACTCTCTAAAAGCCTTTCCACATTGATTATATTCATAAGGTCTGTGTCCAATGTGGATTCTCTGATGTTCAGCAAGTTTCCCTTTCTTTTTCCACACTCATTACATTTGAGTTTTCTCTCCAGTGTGGATTCTCTGATGTTTTATAAGATACCTCTTCTGTCTAAAAGTCTTTTCACATTGGTCACATTCATAAGGTCTCTCTCCAGTGTGGCTTCTCTGATGTTTAGTAAGATACCTTTTCTCTCTAAAAGTCTTCTCACAATGGTTACATTCATAAGGTCTCTCTCCAGTGTGGATTCTCTGATGTTTACTAAGATACCACTTCTCTCTAAAAGTTTTTCCACATTGATTACATTCATAAGGTTTCTCTCCAGTATGGATTCTCTGATGTTCGGCAAGTTTCCCTTTCTTTTGGAAAGTTTTTCCACACTCATTACATTTGTGAGGTTTCTCTCCAGTGTGGATTCTCTGATGTTTAATAAGATACCTCTTCTCTCTAAAAGATTTTCCACACTGATTACATTCATAAGGTTTCTGTCCAGTGTGGATCCTCTGATGTAGAGTAAGAGCCTTCTTGTATTTGAAAGTCTTTCCACACTGATTACATTCATAAGGTTTCTGTCCAGTGTGGATCCTCTGATGCAGAGTAAAAGCCTTCTCGTATTTGAAAGTCTTTCCACATTGATTACATTGGTAAGGCTTCTCACCAGTGTGGATTCTCTGATGTCTAGCAAGTTTCTGTCTCTTTTGGAAAGTTTTTCCACATTGATTACATTCATATGGTTTTTTTCCAGTGTGGATTCTCTGATGTCTCATAAGGAATAAGTGTTCACTAAAAACTTGACCACATTCATGACACTTAAGTTGTTTTTCTTCAGT
>JAJPUD010007854.1:55796-99968 GCA_023553655.1 Myrmecobius fasciatus | reverse complement strand
TTTTTTTTTGCAAAGATCAATGTTGAAAGGTCACTCATATGTTTTGCAAATAAAAAGCTTTATTAAAAAAAAAAAATGTCCCTGCCCATGTCTACTGTCCCTAATGGACAGTCACAGTGCTCTTTTCTGGCCTCACTTCCCAATCAGGTTCTGTAGTTTTAAATATCCTCCTTGTCCTAATGACCAAAGCAGAACAATTAAACCCTGTGCTAGGCTCTCCTTGCTTGCAGTTTCTCAAAATTACTTTTACAAATTATATGTATCTGGTATGATATAGTGTATAAGCTTGACTATGAAACAACTAAGAGAATTCACCACAGGCCTTATAGCTCATCTCTGGTTTGCATTGGCAGGAGAATCATCCTGCCTGAGATATAGGCAATTCTTCCTTGTTCCCTTAGAAAGAATCCTTTTTTTGTTCAGATCATAATTCCTTTTAGAAATGGAAATCACAGAAGGAGCAAGAGGCAAAGTTTGTGGCTGAGTTAGGGAGCTCATTTCTTCTGGAGCTCTTTAAAAGAGGATCTGGAGTTTTTAGTTTCTTGATTAAAGTTAAAATTCTTCTCAGTATCTCTGGATTTGCATTTCTTGAAACTCCTGTTCTCTAGTGACATCCTACCTACTTCCATGAGGGAAAAAAAGGCAATGGGAAATCAAACGGCAAATACAAACTCTTTGCTCTAATAGAAAAAAAAAGGTAGAGGACGATTTTATCTTTTACTTGTGTATGAAATATGATTCTTGAGCATTTGAGCATTCTTGAGCATTGAGATTCTTAACCTGGGGTGCATGTTGTTATTGTTGTTTCTAACATTTTGATGACTGTATTTCATCCTTTGGCATTCTATATATTTTATTTTTCACATTAAAAAAGCATTATTCTGAGAAGGAATTCATAGGTTTCACCAGACTGCCAAGGGGGTTTCATGATATAGAAAAGAATAAGACCTCTTCCTCTAAGCCAAAAAGACTGATATTTTTAATGAAAAGTTGGAAAGTCAGTTCCCAAAGGGTTCTGAAATATTGTAAGAAAAGAGAGTATTAACTGGAATAAATGTAAAGCCCTACCCAAGTTTACCACTTTGAAGGGAACAATATTTACTTGGACATCATGGTTATACTTATTTCTTTGTCTCTATTCACATAGCTTTCACACTAGTTAAGACCCTCATCACTAAACACCCAAACTATCCCAAGAGCCTACTAATTAGTCTCTCTGCCTCCAATCTTCTTTCTCCCATCTATTTTCTATTTAGCGGCCAAATTAATATTCCTAAAACACAGAAATGACCATATTATTTCCATATTCAAAAATGTTCAATACCTTCCAACTGTTCTTAGGATAAACTACAAATGCTTCAGCCAGCGACATCTAAATCCCTCCACATTCCAGCTCTCATCTACCATTCTAGCTTTATTTAATATTGTTCCCTAGTATTCCTCCTCTGTTTCAGGCAAGCTGTTCTACAATTGTTCCCTTTACATGACATTTCCTTCTCTCTTGCTTCTGTTCCTTTGCTCCAGTGATCTCCTATGTCTGAAATGCACTTCCATCTCCTCTCCTTGCCTCATGCAATCCTTCAAGACTAAGCTCAAGTACCTCATTATGATCAAAGATTTAGAGTTAGGAGAGACCTTAGGGACTATGAAGTTCAACCCCCTAATTTTACATCTGAGAAAACTGAGGTAAGCAGAAGTGAAGTGACTTGCCCTAACTCGAACAGCTAGGAAATACCTGAGCCTGAATTTTAACTAGAAGTCTCCTATCCCAAGACTAATGTTCTATAATTACATTATGCAACCTCTTATATAAACCCTTTCCCAATTCCCCAAGTAATTAACATTCTCCTTCCCAAAATTATTTTGCATTTTCTTGTGTCTGTGTTGTAATCTCCCCCTCCCCAGTTCTTTGCCCTTTTCTCCTACAATATATTAGCTCCTCAAAGCAATAGATTTTTATTTTTTTTCTTTGTATTCTTAGCACAATGCCTTGCATAAATAGACATCCAATGAACATTTCTTCAATTGAATTGTTGCATTTCATTTATAGCAACATGTAATATATATGTTATGCCAACTTGGATTGTAAACTTATATAAAAGTAACTTTGTAAGGATAGTAAACAGAAGTCAAAAATAAGATAAACACTTTATTTTTCTATCTAGTATGTTGAATACTTTGATAGCAATTCAGCAATAGCAAGTGCATTGTGCAATGAAAGTTTTCCTTCTTCCAACTAAGTCTGTGGGGTCATGGAGAAAGAGGGTGGGGGTGGGAGTGGGAAGTGAGGCTCATTTTTCCAGAAGCCATTTAGATAATGAAAGTCCACCTGGGCAAGTCCATCCTTTGTTCCCCTCCTCTCTTCAAAAAACAGGGAGCATAGGCTGTGTTTCTAGGAACTGGGCACACCAGGAGCCAAGAGGTGGGGAGATATTTTTCTTTCCACGTGTCATATTTATCTCCTGTTGGGTCTGTGGTATAAACCAACACTGTAGGAATAGATAGATGGATACAGAATGTGCTCACTTAGTGGTAACCCCACCCATAAATCTGTTTAGCCTCCACTACTGTTACCTAGGGAACGCTCCAGTGGGGCCTCATTGGCGCAAGTGAGAGCCCAGTGGTCTGCAGTCAAAGGTGCCCAGTTTTAATCTCCCTAGATGATCTGCTTACTATGAAAACATTCTTCGCCCATGACAGCCACTTCCTTCTCTAAGTGAGTCTTAGCACTTTGCAGAACTTAGGGCTCCGGCCGTTGCTCCTTAGCTTCCTTAATGTGGAAAAAACTTTCTGTCTGCATAGATGAAAAGAAGCAACTAAAATCCAGGGAGCTCTATACCCTTTAAAAAGGAATAGCTCCACAAGCCAGTCTCCAAGAAAGGGAGCAGTGATTTTGACAGAAAGATCAGGAACTCTGTCTCTCTTGCTTACTTATTAATAAGCTTCAGAACCTTGAGAATGCTTGTGCCCTTCCCTCCATTTTCTTATCTGCAAGATGGGAACTAGAAGCTATT
The DNA here is from genome assembly GCA_023553655.1 of Myrmecobius fasciatus. NCBI lineage: Eukaryota > Metazoa > Chordata > Mammalia > Dasyuromorphia > Myrmecobiidae > Myrmecobius > Myrmecobius fasciatus. The sequence continues at coordinate 96,954 of JAJPUD010007854.1, read as the reverse complement.
CTGCCTTTCCCACAAGTTTCAAAAGAAGATCAAATGAGATCATTCAAAATGATTCAACAAATATTTATTATTAGGAGATAATCAATCCATTAATCTATAAACATTTGTTAAATAAACCAGGCACTGTACTAAGAACTGAAGATACAAAGAAAGGCAAAAACTTTCCCTCCCCTCAGAGTGATCACATTTTAATGGGGGAAACTATGTTAATAAGTAGGTACATACAAGATATATAGAGTATATGGAAAATAAGCTTAGAAGGTAAAGGTTTTTAGCAGATGGAGGGGAGAAGAGTCTGGGAAAAGTCTCCTGAAGAAAATTTTATTTGAGCTGAGTCTTGAAAGAAAACAAGGAGTCTAAAAGATAGAGGTGAAGAAAAAGAGCAATTCCAACATAGAGGACAAAAACACAGAGATGGAAGATAAAATGGCATGTGTGGGTCAGTATGGGTAGATCTTGGAGATATGCTTCTACCTTAGACACAAAAGATAAAGGGTAAATGAAGCACAGTCCCAGTCTGCATGGAAATTACCATTTAGAAATGAGGTTAAGTATACAAATAATGAAAAACAAATAAAGTATTACTGGCAAATGTCATAAAAGAAGGACAAAGCACTGTGGGAGTTCAGTACTGAGAAGAATGAGAGATGAGAGACAGAGACAGAGAGAGACAGAGACAGAGAGGGAGACAGAAAGACAGAAAAATACAGAGAGACAGAGAGACAAAGAGACAGAAACAGAGAGAGAGAGAGACATACAGAGAGATGGAGAGAGACAAAGAGACAGAGACAGAGAGAGATGGAGAGAGACAGAGACAGAGAGAGACAGACAAATACAGACAGATGGAGAGAGAGAGACAGAGAGATGGCATAGAGGGGTTTTGGGGGAGAGGGGTGGAATCTAACAAGTCTTCATGGAGGAGGTGGCATTTAAACTGAACAATGAGGAAAGATAGGGTTTTGAGGAGAAATGAGATTGGGACAATCCAAGTGGAGTTAATAATATAAACAAAGTACAGGAGTGGGAAAGCTATTACAAGAAAGTACAGGGATCATGTGAATAATCATGGAATGTTAAAACTGAAAGACTCCATAGAGATCATCTAAACCAATCATTTCATTTTACAGATGAAGAAATTGAGCCCTAGGGACATGTACAAGTTCATATAAATGGCAAGTGATAGGGTCAGGATTCAAACCCAGATCTTTCAGCTCCTTTCACTAAACTCACAAACACTGAAAAATTATGTGATTGATTATCAAAGCATTATTTATTATTGTTCTTATTATTTTGTTCTCATCTTAGTTTGATAGAATCCTAGGATATTTGATGACATGCTATTATTCTTTTTGTGTTCGGTGTTCTATAAATTATTGTGCAGGCATGTAAAATAACTGCTTTTAGTGATTAAGTCAAAGTTTTAGGATATAAGGTCATTTTCTCTAGATTCACTGAAAGCATCTTTGGGACATCTCCAGAAACATATGGGATCATAAGGATGTTATGTACTTCATTTTGTTCCCATGCGATTTTGATTTTTTCCCACTGAGTCTCTATATTTTAATAGTTTTTCATTTTACATAATTTGAAGATAATGAGAATTTTGCATAGTCACATCTATTTTAAAATACTGTTCTTCATTTTTCTGGGTCAGTGCTAACTCTGGGTAATAATGGACAAAAACTTTGCCATAATATTCTAATTAAAGTATAATTTATCTGTCAGACTCTCAAAGCTATTTTAACATTTATATTTGTAGTAAAGGAATTTGCTATCCATTAAGTAATAATAACAAGCAAATCACATTTACAATGTACTAGGCACTGTGGTAAGATCTTTAAAAATATTGTCTCATTTGACCTTCGCAACAACTCTAAGAGATAGGTGTTATTATTGTCCCCATTTTTACAGTTTAGGAAACTGAGATAAATAGAGGTTATTTGCCCAAGGTCACATAGTAAATGTCTGAGGTCAGATCTTCCCTCTTTCTAACTCCAGATACAGTATTCTATCCACTGGTCACTTAGCTATCTTATGTAAGAGAGATGAAGATGTATAATTCTGGTCATGAGATTATGTCTTGCTAGATAGTATGTATGTACCAAGTTTTTGCAAACTCTGTGCTGTTACATATTTTCTACTGCTTCCTTGTATAAACTGCAATGATCAAAAAGCCTAAACTTTTTAAAGATAACTTTTCTGTAGTTCCTTATGGCAATAATGTGATCTCACATCTTTAGCAGAATCTCCTTCAGTTCTGTAAATAATTCCACATGATTTGGCCATTTCAAGGCTTGTTGACATGTTGTTAATTGAGTTCATATGTCTCACCCATGAAAGGCCTTTTGATTATGCTCTTTAATCTTAACAGTTTCATTAGTTCCATCCAAATGTATAATATTTTTGTTTACATTAGATAAATCCAATGGCACATACCTATTTTAATTTTTATTATTACTCCATGAAGGGATAACTATTTCAGTTCATTTTAAACCTGTCTAAAATGTGATGTGAATACATTTGACAACTTTTTCTTCCACGTTTGACAAGAAAGTGTTTATCTTTCTTTAGTTGCCTTGAGATGATAGGTTCCCTGTTTTGCTACTATTGTATAGATTGTTGTCTGGATGTTTTCTGAATCTATTATTATCCATTTTACTGTTTCAAACATATGGATTAAGACTGATATTGTTGTTGTCAATGTTCATCTTGTTCTCTTCTTTTTTTGATAGAATTCATATAGAAACAGTACCAAGACAAGTAATAAGACTGCTATTATTCTTTTATATTTAGGGATCTGCAGGATATTTTTTTTGCACAGGAAGATAAAATAGCTGGGTTTTTTAAAATAATTATATAAATATATTAGAATGTAAATTCATTTTCTGTGGCTGTAAGCCTACAGCTTTTTTGAGACAACTACAGTAGCAGACAAGATAACTAGTATGATATGTACCTCAGTCACAGATGTTTTGTTTTGTGTTTTCTTACATGGTTTTAATTTCTTTTTGATTCCATTTTGAAAACTTTGGGAAGCTTTATTCCACATAGCTTGAAGATTTTGATAATTAGGTATGGCAAAGTTAGTAAAATGTTTTTAAATTTTATATATCAATGTCATATCCAGTTGATTGTGGTCAGTATTTTTTGAGGGATTTGTTCTATGATTGTCTATATAGTTTCTATAGTTTGTTTGCTAAACTATCGATGATTTTGACATCTATATTTGTGGTATGGGATTTTGGTGTCTCTGTTTGTAAAAGATAAGAAATTTCTGATGTGTAATTCTTACCACTTACCTGTGCCTTGCTAGGCATTTAAGCATAAAACTTTCAAGGAGAAAACTGTGACTGAGTACATTGAAGTTAAATCAAAGATCTAATATCCTGTAATCAAAACTCAATGGAAAGAACATAATTAGAGCAATTAACAGCTATGCAATATTAGTCTTAATGTACACTTTTTGACCTGTAACTTGGATTATAGTAGAACTGAAAGTATCCTAACAAAAAATACATATAATTTTAATGAAACATTCTAAGGCAGCTATAGAGATTAATATTTCCTTGCCAAAATGAGGAAGAGCTGCTAAATTTTTATAACCTGAAATATGTTGCATAATGTCTGTCCTTTTCTTATATAATCTGTATCAGTAATTAATTCTGAGCTCCTTAAAGATAACCTATCTTTAATATGTGTTGGCAATTATCTGGTTCTGGGTGACCATCATAAACTCCTTAATTTCTCTAAATAAATATGTATAATTTACTCAATATTTCTTTATTGACATAATATGTGAGTGTTGCCCTAGAAAAGCCTTTTGATTCCACTCTTGGATCTTAGATATTTCATAGGCTCCATCAGGAGGTAAACTCCTTTTAGTTATATTTGATAAATCCAATAGCATGTACCTATCATTAGTCTTTATTACTGCTCGATGAAATCAGGTCTCCTTATACCAAATGCATTTCTGTAAGTATTTGACCTGCTAATTAATTATATCCTCTGAGACTATCTATCAATCTTCTTCCTTAATTTTGGCAAGGAAATATTAATCTCTATAGCTGCCTTGGAATGTTTCATTAATATTATATGTATTTTTGTTAGTATACTTTCAGTTCTACTATAATCCAAGTTACAGGTCAAAAAGTGTACATTAAGACTAATATTGCATAGCTGTTAATTGCTCTAATCATGTTCTTTCCATTGAGTTTTAATTATAAGATTTTAGACCTTTGATTCAACTTCAATGTACTGTCACAGTTTTCTCCTTGAAAGTTTTATGCTCAATTTGATTTGCTTTAAGAATATCAAGGTGTGTATAATTGTCACCTTCCTCAATTAATTTAATTTGACCTCTAGAAATGAACAAAAGAACAATTTCAAAGAACTCTGGGAAGACTTGTAGGAAATGAAGTACAGTAAAATGGGCAGAATTAAAAGAACAATTTATACAATAACAATATTTAAATTTGCTTTTAAATTTTATTTTCATTAATAAGCATTAATTTTCTCTTGCTCTCATATGCCCCTTCCCATTGGAAAAAGAAAAGAAAGGCAGGCAAACTCTTATAACAAATATAAATCACCATGTAAAACAAATTACCACATTGGTTACATTTTGTTTTCTTTTGTTTTTTAAAAATCTCATTCCAAGGAAGGAAGAAAGAAGGGAGGAAGGAAGGGAGGAAAGGAGGGAAGGAGGGAGGAAGGGAAAAAAGAAAATAAATCTATTGAAGCATTTTTAATTAAAAAAAATAAGAGAACAGAAAGTTGGAAAGAACCATAGAAAAACAGAAAAGTTCTGAAAGTTTCATGTGAAATTTATTGTTTTTTACAGCAAGATATATAATAGCCTTTCATGTACTATTTTCATGTGTTTTTCTTGTACTATTTTTCTTTTCTGCTGTGTAAATAGAAATACTCATTTTATCTTGTGTTTGTTAAGTTCCAAATTAACTCTCCTTTTTTTTTTTTTTTTTTTTTGCTGAGGCAATTGAGGTTAAGTGACTTGCCCAGGGTCACACAGCTAGGGAATGTTAAGTGTCTGAGATCATATTTGAACTCAGGTCCTCCTGACTTCAGGGCTGGTGCTCTATCCATTGCTCCACCTAGCTGCCAAATTAACTCTTAAAAAAAATCAACCACTGAGTTCGTTTGAAATTTTTGATATCTAGCTGTACATTAAGAATTTTACACTATTATTTTACATTATTTACTATATTTGGAATTTTAAGTGGATTAATTAATAGCAAATAATGTATAGAGATATATTTTCTGATTCAAATATTTATCCCTTTATAAGGAAAAATAAGAATAGAAATTCATAATGGAAATGAGAGAAAGAAATCCCTTCAAAAGAGTTTTCAATTAATCAACAAGGAAAATCACGTACTAAAAGTAACTAAAGCCTCTTCACTGGAGCCTATTTCTTTTCACTGAGCCGCAGTCACGCCAAACTTTTGAAGGATGTCTTCATACCTACCATAAATCCATCAGACAATCCTATCAGTTTCTAGTGTGTTATGGCTATTTTGTTTTTCTCTCCCTTTCACATTAAACTTCCTCCTCCAAACTCTTACAAATTTCTCTCATCTAACGTCATTAATCTGGATTCATGACTCAGATAAGTATTAAACTAGATGACTAAGATTAGATGACTAGATAATTTATATTCTCAAAGCCCATGATTCCATGAAAGATTTTGTGATATTCTAGGAATTAGAACCAATATAAATTAGTGAAAATTTAAATTATAGAAATTTTTTAAAAGACTACAATTCATAGTTGAAAGATTACTGGACAATGGCAAGTCAAAAGATTTAAACTGCAGGATCTAAGTCCATTAAGCCAGGATCAAAAGGAACCTTCAAATAGCTCAACCTTGCTATTACACAATTTACCTCAGCAGTTGCAAACCTATTTTTATATATAGTTCTCAATAAATTACATCATAATTCTGACTTCATACCACATCACCACTACATGCATGGTACAAAGGAAAAAGAACTGGCCTCAAAGCCAATAAGACAAGATTTCAAATTTGAGAAATATTCTAATTGTGAGATCCTGAGCAAGTCCCTTAACTCCTGTGCTCCAGCCAGCTCTCCAATACCATAAATTGAAGAGAAGGTGTCAATCTACATTGGTAGGGACTGTTTCATTACCACATAGTTCCTTATACTAATGAAATCACAAATGAAGGCCCCATCTCTATCCCTTTGTACAAGACACCGAGGAAGACTTGGCCCTTGCCCCCAGAGAGTTTACATGCAGTTCTAACCACAGTAGTGAGGAGAGCAGGCTATTAAAAAATTCTGATCCAGATACTGACTGATTATTTGTCCTACTGTGGAGGGGAACAGGCTTGAACAGCCTCAAGAAATTTCTTGGATCATCATAAGATTGCTTCTAGTTCCAAAATACTATGCTTCTAAGCATATACAGTTACTTGAACCCATTGTTGGCAAGTAAAAATCTTTGTGGCCTTCTTTATTGAAAATTTATTTATTTTTAATAATTATTTATTTAATTATTTAATTTATTATTTTTTATTATTATTATCATTATTTTATTAATTAATTAATTATTAATAGCATTCAATTTCCACTGTGCAATTGCTGCTTCTGAGAATTCAGTTCAACAGACATTAATTATGCACCTACTTCACTATGTGTAGAGAGCATTCTGATAAAATATGGCAGTGTTTATTCTTTCTAATAACCCAAATATGAGCTCATGCCTTCTTGTTTATATTATTAGTTAGCTTAGGGAACCCTATTTTTTTTTTTTTTTTGCTTTTTGTTGAGGCAATTGGGGTTAAGTGACTTGCCCAGGGTCACATAGCTAGGAAGTGTCTGAGACCAGATTTGAACTCAGGTCCTCCTGACTTCAGGGCTGGTGCTCTATCTACTGCACCACAGGGAACCCTATTTTCATAGACATAGCTAAGGTAAATGCCAGTTCCATCCGTCTGATGGATTACAAAGTTCCAATTGCTGACACCTGAATCCCTAAGATTTCCAATTAGGTTCCAAAAATTCAAGCCAATAATTTTCTTGTGCTTTGAACAGTCAGTAAATGTTGAGTGGATGAGTGAGCAAATGAGTGATCAATGTGGACTACAATTTTGTGTGGGGTTTTTCTTAATTATCAAAATGAATGTTGGGAAAAAGTTGAATACATATAAAACTATTCATTACCTTTGACTCAGTGATCCTATTACTATATACTCTAAGGTATTATTTTAAAAGTTAGAGAAGGGAAAAGAGGGAGGTAATACAAAAATATTCTTATGAGCTTTTTCATAATTGAAAAAATCTGGAAACAACATGTATTTATTACAATTCATGAATGACTAGACAAATGGCATATCAACATAATGGAATATAATTGAGGCATAAGGAATAACAACTGAGAAGATTTCAAAGAGATAAGGGAAAACTTAAATTAAGTGGTGCAGGGTAAAGAAAGAACCAAAAAAAAAAAAAAGCCCTCTATATAACTGCATGTGACTATTTTAATAAAATAGCATCAATGGCCGGAAACAAAATTCAAAGGAAAATAATTTTCAAGGGGAAAAAGATCTGAAGGAGATATAAAATAAATAGGATATTTTTGCTATTTTTGTTTCAGTTAATATATGTATTTTCTTGTTATTATTGTTCAGTCATTCAGTCATGTTCAATTCTACATGTCCATGGGGATTTTCTTGGCAAAGATACTGGACTGGTTTGCCATTTTTTTTTCTCCACTGTATCCCTATTTCAAATAGGGGTTAAATGACTTGCCCAGGGTCCCACAGCTAGTTAAGTGTCTGAGGCTGGGTTTGAACTGATATTCCTGACTTCAAGCCCAGTGCTCTATCCACAGTATCACCTAGCTGCCCATATGTATTTTCATAACAAAATATAAATAATTTGAGTTTCAAATATGATCAATTCATTTTCTTTACTTTGATGACTACTAGGTTTAGAATTTTTTAAGGAAAAATTCTAATTTACCCTTCTTTTATTCATATGATAATTATCCTTAGCATCACCAATAAATTGTTTAAGTGTCCCTATGGGGAACAGAGTTCTAAGCTACATGGTAAAAATATCTCTGCCCTCAAGGAACATAGAACTTAGCTGTATCAGCTTGCTGTCTTTAAAAGTTCTTATTAAAATACAAACTGATTCTCTGGTAGCTATAACTTACTAGGATATTACTCTTTGTTATTGTAAAATAGTTCATCAGATTTGGTTCTAGAACCTGGAAGACTATAGGAATGGCTCACAAAACAGATAAGATGGAAAAGTCAGAAACTAGGAGCTAAGAGACGATAGTCAAAAGAGTGCTATAATGGAAGTCAGGTAATATGAGTTCACATCACAGTTTTCATACTAAAAAATGTTTATTAAAAAGCTTTGCTTTGGCATATCACACAGATCCCTCTCATACTTTTAAATATATCTCCTTCCATCTACAGTCCCTGAAAAGTTATGTGAAATAGCAAGGGGGAAGGGGTGTAATTTTGACTGGTAATAATTTTTTTCTTTAATCTTTTTCCATTTGGGAAAAGAAAGAATACAAATATGTTTTGTCTGAGTATTAACTTTTTACCTATCTTGTGACTATTTAAAGTCATCTTCATTTTCTAGCTTTAGTAATTGTGTACATTATTCTTTAGGTTCAGCTCTATTCATGTGGCTTCTCTTCATACAAAACATGTCCATATGTGTTCAAATTTTTTACATTCTTCATATATTCCATATGGTGCAATATTTTCCATTATGTTCATATACCACAGTTTGTCCAAACATTTCCCAGTCAGGTACACAATTTGTTTCCAATTTTTTACTTTACAAATTACAAATAATGCTGCTATGACTATTTCGTAAACCAGATTCATTCTTGATCTTTGGAAATAAACTCAATCATAGGATTATTTAGCTAAAAGTTATGAGTGGTTATTACCTTTCCTGTCCTCAACTGAATGTAAGCTTCTTGAGAACAGAAAAAAAGTTGAATCCATCGATTAATAGGGAATTAATGTTCTACTTACTTTCCTATGTCATTCTACCAAAACCCCATCCTGTCCATTTTGAGTTTTTCCATCTTGGCAAGGACATCTGGGTGACACAGTGGAAGGGGCTTGAAGTCAGGAAAACTCATCTTCCTTAGTTCAAATCTATCCTCAGATACTTAACAGTTATGTAACTGAGCAAGTCTCTTAACCCTTATTGCCTCAGTTTCCTCATCTGTAAAATGAATTTGATAAGGAAATGGCAAATGACTCCAGTATATTTGCTAAGAAAACCCTAAATGGGATCACAGAGTCAAAGCAACTGAAATGACTGATCAATAATACCACCCACCATCCTGGCCATTTGATGAGTATGAAGTGATACCTCAGAGTTGTTTAAATTTGCATTTTTCTTATTATTAGTGAGTTTGAGGCTTTTAAAAACAATTGTTGGCAGTTTTGCTTTTCTTTATTTGAGAATTACTTATTCAAAATTTTTTTAATTTAAAAAAAAATTTAAACGAGAATTATTTGTTCCTATCCTTTGCTCATTTATGTACAGAGTAATTCTTGGTTTTATCCTTATTGACTATGTAAAGACTATCACTAACCACACCTGAAACCCAATGTCCTTTATGGAAGATGGAAGCAAGAAAAAGAAGGGTTTCTCTTCTACCAAGATTTCATCAACTCTACATAAGCATAAAACACTGAGTAATCAGCTTCCACCAATAAGTTATTTCGAATACAAATAAGCTTCAGTCCATGTTAAAATAGTATATCAGAATCTCTTTGAATCTCAGTTCCCATATGTATAAAAATGGAGATAAAAATACTTGAATTTCATCACTTTTTAAAATCTGAGGGATTATATAATTGTTAATTTGGAAAATGTAAAAAATATAGGTTGTTCACAAGATTTTGTGAGGGTGAATGTTGAAAATTATGCATGTTTTTTGAAAATAAAAAGCTTTATAAAAAAAGAAAATTAAAAAAAGAAAATATAGGTTGTACACTTAAGACTTAATTAATGGAAGGATGTTGTCCAAAGAGAGAAGAAAATCACAAAAGGTGATAGAAAAGCACCCTAATCATTAATGCATTGTTTATGGAGTTGTGAACTGATTCAGCCATTCTGGAGAACAATTTGGAACCATGCCCAAAGGAATATAAAACTGTATACACATTTGACCTAGCAATACCACTAGTAGGTCTATATCCCAAAGGAAATCATTATCAAAGGAAAAGGAAAAGGACCAATTTGTGCAAAAAAAAAATTATAGCAGCTCTTTTTTGTGGTGTCAAACAATTGGAAATCAAGGGAGTGCCCATCAATTGGAGAATGGCTGAACAAGTTGTGGTATATATAAGCACTATTCTACTGTAAGAAATGATGAGCAAGATGGTTTCAGAAAAACCTAAGATTACTTAAATGAACTCATATAAAATGAAGTGAGCAGAACCAGGAGAACAAGTAACAACAATGCTGAATTATGATCAACTGTGAAAGACTTAGCTGCTATGATTATGATAGTGATTCAAGACAATTCCAAAGGACCCATGATGAAAAATGCTTATCTACCACCAGAGGAATGAACTCTGAATGCAGATTGAAGCCTAATTTTTTTTTTACTTTCTTCATTTTTCTTGGGGGGGGGTTTGCCCGTTTGGGGGCGGGGCGTTTTTGCAACATGGCTAATGCATTTTGCGTGACTTCACATGTTTAATTGATAACAAATTGCCTTCTCAAGGAAGGGGAAAAAAGAGGGAGGAAGGGAATTTGCACTGGATTTTTCAAAAACTAAATGTTAATTTTTTTACATGTGATTGAAAATTATTTAATGAAATAAATAAAAAACATATTGAGGGGAAAAAAGAAAAGTACCCTAAATGAAACACCTACATCAAAATTTTGTCTATGGTAGAACCTAGTTGTGCAAATGATTTAGTTTATTTACAGTAGAAGACACTCAGGGTAAAAAAAAAAGGGGGGGAGGTGTATTATGGTCAAACCCCAAACAGAAACAAAATTGAAAAAAAAGTTTGATGAGATTCACTTAGTTTTGGCTTCCAGTCCTTGCTGACCTCATCCCTCTATTTGAGGGAATGACTTGTCAAGGGAAGGCAAGGCCATTTATAATGGGTCCAAATCCTTCCAAGGTAAATTAAATAAAAACTCACTGATGTCTGGAAGGCCTCTGGAACCAGCTCCTCTGAGATGGGGTGAAAGAGGTTACTTTTGGATATTTTCTCCAGGGTGAACAAATCATCCTACTGAAATTTTCAGGTGCCCCTAAAGAGCTGGACTCCTAAATCTGGAGCCAGTTCAATTTTTGTTAGGAAGAATTGTGTCGTCTTGAGGAGAAACATCTCCAAACTGAATTTTGTTCTGTTCACTGCTCAGCTTAGTCTACAGAATTTAATTGATAATAAATATTTATTCTGGTTTTTTGAATCCCATTGGCTACATGCCTGCAGGACCCCCACCTTCCTCTTTGTCTTCCAAAGATTACTGTATCTGACACCTGATGACACTTAACATATCCTGCTCCCCATTCTCCCACCCCCAAACTGTGTGAATATTCTGCCAGTGATACTCCTGTTTAAGAGCCCATGCTATTAGGTGGTTGAATGGATGCACAAGGAAAATTTCTGTTGACACTAACTGCACTATTACCCATGCATTGCAGAGTGAGAACCCTCCTTCCTGGCTCTTGGCAAAGACCTAATTTTACATTTTCTTAGCATACCATATTCATCAAGTCAATTACCCCACTCTTACCCGTAAATACTGTAATTGCCTTAACCCCAAGCTTGGTTGGAGTTCTGCTTAAGGAAAGACCTCATAGTCAGCTTAAGGAGTACCTAGTTATCCCTGAGTTTGTTTAATGTATTAATTAGGTGGTACATGGAGGGAGTGCTGGAATTGGAGTCAGAAAGAACTGAGTTTGAATCCTGTCTTAGAACCTTATTAGCTGTTTGACCCTGGGCAAGTCCCTTTGCCTTTTTTAGCTTCAGCTTTCATCTTTAAAATGAGTATAGTAAAAGTAGCTATCTCACAAGGTTGCTGTGAGGATCAAATGAGATAATTTATGTGAAGCATTTTGGAAATGTTAAAGAAAAATACAAACATCAGCTATCATAAAGTGTTATTATTATTGTCTCCAAAGTAAGTCATATTGTTTTGGCACATTGGCAAAGTTACACAGTTTTTAATCTGTCAAGAAGTACATTGATCAAGAAACAAAGTCAGAGGTAACCATTATATCATATAAGTCATCAAATACAAAGCACCAGTACTGTTTTCAAAAAACTGCATTGGAGAAGGACATCATAGTATTTAATAAGCTAAGAAAGAGTCTGGTACTACTACTTATTACCTGTGTAATTTGGAGGAGTGAGGTATCACTTGGTCTTTCTCACCCTCAATTTCTTCATCTGTAAAATAAGAAGGCAACTGCAATATATGGCCTCTAAAGTCTCTTCCAGTTTTAAATATATGAATCAAATGGAAGGCATCTCTTTGAATTAATTCATATTTTTCTTGCTGTCACTTAAACCCATTTTTTGTAGCCTCGGTAATCATAACATAATTTGTACTTACATGGTGCTTTGTAATTACAAAGACTTTTTATGTGCCTTAGAGCATTTGAGCCTCACTGCTGAGTGAGGTAAATAGAGCAGGTATTATGCCCATTTCACATATGAAGAAACTGAGGGACAATGGTTAAGCCAAATGCCCACTTAAGATAACACATCTTATAAATGGTAAGACCAGGATTCAATCTAACTCCAACACTCCTTCTGCTGAACTATATAGTTCCTCACAAATAGGACTGTATCCTAGAATTAAAAACACATCAGATGCTTTCAGACTGCTATTCAGCTTCCCCACCACCTCCCCAGTCTTCTCCTTATAAGACCTGAGACATATGCCCTCTGGATCAGGATCAAATAAAATGGGTTAGGAAGGAGTTCAGCTTCTGAATGGATGAAAAAAAATAGTTTCTATTTCTTCTTTGCTGTATTAGAATATCCTGACTCCTGCCCTATGTCAATTTTCCCCACTACAGAAAACACGCTCTTATTATTTGGCTCAGCAGCAGGACCAATCTAAACAAAATTTGTGAAGTCAGAGAAGTTTGCCTTTGGTGTGCCTTTCTTCATTTCCTCCCTTCCCCAATCACCCATCTTATAATTAGTCCTCCACAGGGCCAAAAGCCCTTCCCCTAATGACTGTAGGCTTTAAAGATAGAAAGGATTATTAGGATCAGAGATGGAGATTCAGGATCTCATACATCACTTAAGTGACTTTTTTTGGCCTTGCTTTGATTTTTTTATTTTGTTTTGTTGTCACATAGCTAAAAAAAAAAAAAAAGCTTTTTGTATCTTTTGTTTTTACATCAGTCATTTCTGAATATCCACCCTCCCCCCACCAAATAAATAGCCTAGCTTTATAAGAAATTAAGAGTTAAACAAATCCAACTAGCAAAGCTGCTGTGCCAAAAGTTCAAACATCTCATTTTACAAATGAAAAATAATAAAGAGCTCCAAAGATGCCAAATGTTTCACATTCATATAGGTAGTAAATAAAAGAGTTAAGATATGAAACCTAGATCTCCAACTCAAAATTCAGAGAAGAAAGAATCTGATAAAGTGATAAACTAATTCATACGGAGGTATTATTAACTGAACAAAGACTGACTGAATGAAAGAATATATCAGCTCTACATAGTATATTTCCTTTTTTTAAAAAAATGTCTAGACAGAAGGCAATGCTTTCCCCTCAAATGAATAGAGTTTTTAATGGTGGAATGAGGTAACTGAAATAAGGCAACCATTCACTTTAGAATACTAGATCCTAAGTGAGTCACATAACTGTTTGTTGTAATCCACTGGAGAAGGAAATGATAAACCATTCTAGTATCTTTGCTTAAAAAAAAAAAAGCACTTCATGGACAGCATAACATGCTATGATACAGAAGGTCACAAAGATTCAGACACAACTAAATGACAGAACCACAAAACCATCCAGTTGTCCCCTCAAATCACAATACTTAAGGTGTTACCATGATGAAAGACTAGTTCCATCTAATAACTTCCCACCCAAGTACAAGGGTTGATAAATGGAGCAGCATCTTTCTCCACTGATCTTAATTGATCCCAAGGAAAGCTTCCAAGTAATTCCTTGGCCACGGGATAAATAGTCTAAGAAACACTGGGCATTTCCTGTCCCAGCAATCCTCTTTACCAGGATGTGGGTAGGCAAAGAGTGATTTTTGTTGATATTCTTTTCCTTTCCAATAATTTTGACATGTCACTTCTTTGATCAGCACAGATTCTTTGAGTCTGGATACTGTAGTCCCATTATTTTCCTGGGAAGAGAAAGTATTTTGGTGAAGATCATCAAATTGACAAACCCTCAAGAGACTGAATTAAAATCATATGTTAAGGAAGCATCTGGGATACAGGAGATTGCTGAAGAACTGTGGTGTTCATAGCCTGTGAAATGATGTTAGTTTTGCTGTTTTGCTTTCAGTAGCCTGTCTGATAGGCATGGGTGGGCAGACACCACCAAAGTCAACCCAGGAAACTCCTGTGAGCTAAGAGCAATTGGTTTCTCTGTGGTAAAGCTGGACTTACACCTTTGCCTACACAATTACGTGGCTTCTATAAGTTTGAGTGTGCCTTACTTTGCTCAGAAATTAACTTTATTATTATTATTATTATTTATTTTAAAATCTTAACCTACTTGAAAATCCAGAAGCTATTCATGGATTTGATGATACTCTGATCTGGATGAGAATTTTGACCCACTCTGATTCTGACCTAGTCCTTTTTGCTTTTCTTCTCAAAACCATTGGCTCCAGTTCCCAAGGGCTCACTATATCAACATTTACCTTAGGGCATACAACAATAATTCAGAACTCCCAAGTTTAAGGAATCTGCTAGCCTCAGCCTAACTGGTAGCTAGGATTATAGGAATGCACTATTATGCCCAGTCAAAAATTAAGCTAAAATGACAAACTGTATCTTTATACAGACCAGAAAGGTGGTATAGCATAAGGCTTAGAGGGCTAGACGTGCAACCAGGAAGACATGGATTTGCCACCTTTCAGCATCTCTTCCTACATGACAATCTCATACAAGGCTTTCTAAATACTGCACCAATTTGAATCTGTCAAAGGCAATATGATTTAGCAGATTGAACACTAAGTAGAAGATATAAGCTCCTAGGAACCCTGCTTAAGTTCCACTTCCTGCTTATAAACATTTACAGCAAATTTCACTGACACAGATTTCCTATATTTCTCTAGTCTTCTCTATTACTCGTTCTAGTACTAGTACACATATTTTGTTAACTTTGTTACGAAATGTTTTAACAGCACTTTTGTGATAGCAAAAAAAAAAACTAGAAACTAAACAGATGTTCTTCAATGAGAGAAAATAACTTAAAATTGTAGTAAATTAATGTCAAAGAATACTGTTGTGCTATAAGTGACAAATACAAAGAATTTGGAGAAATATAGGAACATTTATTTGAACTGATACAGAAGAAAGTTAGCAAAAGTAGGAGGAAAAATATATACAGTGGCTATAATAGGGTAAATTTAAATAATGCTAAAAAGGCAGCAAAACTCAAGTTAATTGAAATAAGCAATTTTGATCTTAGAGAAGAAATAATTAAATACATTCCCTTCCTCTCTGCAGAACACAGGAGATGAGGAGAGTAGAATGTTGCACATGTTGTCAGATATGTTCATTTTGTTAACTGGTCTTGCTTACCTGTTTTATATTGTTACAATGATTTCATTAGGAAGGATAGAGTTTTAGCAGAAAATAACTGGTATGCAACAAACAAGAGGCATCAAAAAGACTTTTCTTTATTTTTTTCCTAAGTAAAAAACAAAGACCCTGTTCCACCAGAGAAACTACTGATAGCATGTGACAAACTGACGTGTAAACTCACTCAAGCAAAAAGTAAGGTCTTTATATTTTGAGGCATTTGAGAGCCAGGTCAGAAACTGTGCTGATTACATCAGTCCCCTGAAATACTATAGGCTTCTTTAGTAAGTCCCATGGTCAATTAAAAGATTGGCCAAGAAATCCACACAGCAAAATCCAAGTGGATAAGGATATGTATTGTGGACTTCTGGCCAAGATAGCTGCCCAAAAGGAGGCAGACTACCCAGCTCCCACATATCTACTCCAGCAAAAACCTGCAATTTACACCAGACCTAATAACAAACCAGAAATCTAATGAGAAATTACAGCAAATGAATTCTTCCACCCCCAAACCGCAAAGTCAGCCAGAAGCCAATGGGCAATAAGGAAATAGAGCCGATAGCAAAGCCAGCGCCAGTGCAGCCAGTGCAGCCAGTGCCAATAGAGGCAAACAAGCCTTTATCTTATACCCTCCTTACAAGAACAGAAACATGTGCAACCCACAGGACTTTCTCCGAAAGGGAAATAAGAGCGGAAGGCTTCCCTAAGCAATCTCCAGGGAGGTCAGAAAGCCCCAGGCTGGGGATCTTGGAAATCCAGAAAAGCAGCAGACATGGGCTTAGCAGTGATCAGACAAGGTACTGAGATGCCATAGAGAGTCGTGAACATCCAGCCCTCCCAACCAAAAATATTGAGAGGTCCTAATCTATGGATCCAGCACAGGGATCCAGAGGCTCCCATGTGAAAATTCCAGTTCTCTGGATACTCACCATGAAAGACCACAATTGGCAGCAAGAAATGGAACAGCAATCACATTTTATTAAGGCATTGATAGTACAAGGACAAGAATGAAAGAGGTATAGAGGCAGATAGTGTGATGAAAAAGGAATAGGTTGGTGAAGGGAGGAAGGTAAAAGAGGATGGAAAAAGCATAAGGAAGAGAATGGAAGAGAGAGCAGAAAATATCATTCATATAACCATGAATAAGAATTGGGAGCACTTGGCTACATAGACCTGATAGAGATAAAAGAGTATTGGGAGGGAAGAGGCTTTGATGTCTCCTTTTTTTAGGGTTTTTTTTTTTTTTTTGAGGAATAGACTAACTCCTATATGTGCCACTTTGGGATTAGTTCATTAATATATCCCAATCACTTCAAAGTTATCAGTAAAAACTTCAAAGTTAACATATCTACATCATCTCAAAGTTATCAGCACCTCTTGATATTCTGCTAATCTGAAACTGTGAAGGTCTGAAATTTATCTTGAATCTACATATTAAAGTACCACAGCCCTGATAGAATGATATCTGCTAACTCAGTACATATTACCAGAATATCAATTATGTTCTTTGGTTCTTTGGGATGGTTTATATGTGACTTCTGGATTCCTCTTTACAATCTTATTTTCTTCTATTGCCCCCTTTATACTGGCTACTTATAAACTTGCTAAACTGACTAAAGGGAGACCAGAACAAGATACAATTTAACACATTGACTTAATCCAAGAAGAGAATAAGAGAGAGGTAGACATAAAGCTAGACATAGACACAGGCACAGAACCAGACATAGATATAAACAGAAACATAGATGCAGTGGTAGGTATTCTGGGCAAGTACTGCAAATGGAAAATGGTCTAGCTCAAAACTGAAAGGAAGAGAACAATGAGCAGAAAGATACCATAAGATGCTCCTTCCTGCTATAGATCATTGTTTTAACACCAATATTCTTTTAGTGGTGCTATATGTATCTGTAAATCAAAGAATACAATCTCAGAAAAAAATCAATGTTACCCAAAAGACAATGAAAAAACACATTCTGAGTATGTGTGGTACAACATATTAACAGTGGCTTTATATACATATGTATGTACATACATACATATGTATATATACATATATATGCATATACATATATATGTGTGTGTATATAGTTAGTAAGAACTTTTATCCTAGAAGTGGCATAAAAGACACTATCAATATCACATGTAAGCATATAAAACATGCTCTAAACATATGGTGAGAGAAATAAAAGATGAGAGCTACACTATTATCAATCAATCAAAACATTTATTAAGCATCCTCTATGAATAATTCATAGAATAATATGGACAACTCTCACACAGAATGAGAAGATGTGAAGGGATTTTGATCTACAAGGAGGAACCAATTTGCTTCGATTCATTAAACTCCATGGGACAACTTCAAGGGAAGAGCTAACAATAAGGGTGCCTCTTCCCCTATTCCCATACCTCCATACCAATCAGACCTCATACAGTAATCAGGCAGGATCATTGGACATTTTCACCAGACCTGCCTAAAGACCCCCAAGGTCTTACCATTAGCCCTGCAGCCAAACTATCTTATATACATTGTCTCCCTCGATTAGAGTGGGAATTTTTTGAAAACTAGATTGTATTACTTTTTCTATTTTTATCCCCTGGAATTTAGCACAATTCTTGGCATATAGTAAGTATCATATAAATTATTATTTTGTTCATTTATTCAACAAACATTTATTGCATGCCTACTATGCTCAGGGAGAGGAGGGTATAGCATATATATGTATATGTATGCAAATATATACATGAAGACATATTGCATTGTATAAATATTTATGTATATAAATGTATATATATACACATATGCATGTCTATATATCAAGAAATTAATGTATAAGCATATATATGTTGTATTGTGTGTATGTTTATATATATATAAAGACATTAATATATATGCATACAAAAACATGCATAAATGAGAGGGTTTTGTCCTTAATAAGTTCCCACTCTAGACAGAAAAGGGAAATATATTTTGAAGAAGATGTGCGAAAATTGAAACAGAAAATTGAAACACTAATACATTGTTGGTGTAATTGTGAACTGATCCAACCATTCTGGAGAGCAATTTGGAACTTTGCCCAAAGGACAAACAAATTGTTGCATACCCTTTGACCCAGAAATATCTGTATCCCAAAGATATCATAAAAAAGAGGAAAGGAGCCACATACACAAAAAATATTTATAGCAATTTTTGTGGTGGCAAAGAATTAGAAACTGAGAGGGAAATTAGAGAATGGCTGAACAAGTTGTGGTATGTATTGTTCCATAAGAAATTATGAGCAGATGGACTTGGAAAGACTTATATGAACTGATGCTGAGTGAAATGAGCAGAACCAGAAAAACATTATACACCATAATAGCAACATTGTATAATGATCAACTATGATAGATTTAGTTCTTCTCAGAAAGACAATCATCTAAGACAATTTCAAAAGACTCAAGATGGAAAATGTGATCTGCATCCAGATAAAGAACTATGGAATCTGAATGCAGACTAGATCATATTATTTTCACTTTTTGTTTTTTTTATTTTTTCTTTCTCATGGTTTTTCCATTTTGTTCTGATTTTTCTTTCGCAATATAACTAATATGGAAATATGTTTAATATGATTTTATTTTGTATATCCTATATTAGACTGCTTGCTGTCTTGGGAAAGGAGAAGAAAAGGGACAGAAGGAGAAAAATTTGGAGCTCAAAAATCATACAAAAATGAATGTTGAAAATTATCTTTACATGTAATTGAAAAAATATTAAGAGCAAAAAGGAAAAAAAGGAAGTTATACTCTAATTGAGAGAGATAATTTATATAAGAGAGTTCAGTTGCAAGGCAAATGATAAAGTCTAAGGAGTCTTTAGACAGGTCTGATGGAAATGCCCAGTGGTCCTGCTTGGCTACTGCACGAAGTCTCAATGAGCTGTATATGCATACATATGTTATATGTATGTATACAAAGCCAAAGCATGTGCTCAAGGTGCTTACATTCTTTCTGGGTGGGAAAAAATTAATGTCATAGAGAGAAGCTAGATGGCTTAGTGGATAGAGCACTTGCCCTGGAATCAAGAGGACCTGACTTCAGATCCAAACTCAGACACTTAACACTTATTAGTTGTCTGACCCTGGGCAAGTCAGTTAATTCCAATTGCCTCTCAAAAAAAATTAGAAAAAAAATCATTAGAAGGGATAGCAGAAGCACCAAGAAATAAAAAAGAGAAGTGACTGAGATTCAAGCCTGAAATAAAGGCTTATGTAGAAGTCCAAAGGGGGGAGATTTAAGGTTACACATCCAATTTGCCTGGCATATATAGTTCATAAAGGACAGTGGCATAAAATGTGTCTGAGAAGGTAGGTTAGAGCAGATAATAGAACTATAGGACAAGAAGGAATAGATACACCCCGTCCATCAAAGTGTTAGAGTATAGAGGCAAAGAAATTCTTTGGGGAAAAGCTGAATTTGGAATATAGAGGACCTGTCTTCAAATCCTTTCTCTGCCACATACCATCTGCATGATCTTGGGTAAGACCCATTCTCTGGGCCTCACTTTCTCATTTGTAAAACTGAAAAGGATAGGGGCATACCAAAGTAATCTCTAAAGTCCCTTCAGCTCTAAATTTATGATACTATTGAAAAACAAAGATAATGTCTTCTCATTTTGTATGACCCAAGGCACCTAGCACAGTGTCAGGAATATGGTAGTGTTCAATAACTATTTGTTGTCATAGAGGAAAAACAAGAGGCTGAACCTTCAGCTATTGGTAGACCCACAATTCTGTTCTTGGCACATTAAACCAATCATTGAATCTTTCTGAGCTTTAGTCTCTCAGCTTTGAAGCTTTGAAGGCTTTTCCTGTAGGCTACTGAAGACTCATCATAGAAGTAGCCAAAGGGTGGAGTAGACCATTTAAAAGATTATAAGTTTATAATACTTTAATAAAGAGAATGAAAGACTTTCCCTGTTTCTTCATTGTGGAATGAATCAGAGCTCTGTGGTATGTTCTGTCTCAAGGAGTGCAGAGAAAAGGTTCCCCTTGATGATAACTGAACAAATAAATGTTTAGCTCAGTAGGTTAAAATTCACTCCAAGTGCTTGTTAGGTATATGTCAGGGAATTGGGTGTAACAAGAATTAAAAATTACAAATTCATTTATTAAGGTCCTGTTTACAATGTTTTTGTTAAGGCTAATATAATTGCCTATTTTGTAGTAAGATTTTCATTCTACTTTCATTACAACTCTTAAGGAAGACTTGGAAATGCTAGTATTTGAATTCCACAAAGGTACTTGAACTTCACACTCAACTCAGTTAACATTTTCACAAACTAGCACTTGTATTCAGAGCATAGAACTTCTCTCAAATAGGAAATGATTATCCTTAACAATGAAAGCATATAAAGATTCCTGATTATTAGAGTGACTAACTATTCTCCCTAATGGTCATAGTGTATGCCAGAACTCTGCTTACCAGGGTAAATTTTTGGCGTTTTCAAAAGTATGGTTGTCTCAAGTAGGGAGTAGGTACTGGGCCCACAATTTAATAAATATAGGGATCTTCAAGGTGAGGAAACTCCCCCTCCTAATGCAGTTGGCATTTTCCCCTTTTTCCACTATGCTGTGCTATATCTTGGTGTATCAGATAGCAAAATTCAGGATGTAGAAAGTAAAGAATGGTGTGAAACTATCAAGAGGGAAGATCAGAAACAAGAACATGTGTCTACAGACAAACTCAATCTCTTTAACCTTCAATTTTGTCTTCTGGACACAATGTTTTCTAAGGTTCCTTCAAGCTCTAATATTCTATAAAACTCTACAACTTGAGTTAGTCCACCCTCAGTCCCATTACTCCTGCTCCTTTTAAAAGTTTTCTTCTGTTCAATCCTCTGGACTACTCTTGGCATTCTTGCCTTATTCTCTGCCTGTATTGCCACTATATTTCTTTTCTCTTCCTTCTGCAAACAAAGACGACAAGGCTGAGTCAGTCTTTCTAGGTTTTAAAGGCATGTGTAAAAGGTGAGGAAAGTGATTTCAGACATTGAGGACCAGCCAGGGATGATGTTCAGGAAAAGAAACCACCATGGTTAAAATGTAGGATTTTTTCTATGCTGAGCAAAGTTTATAGAATCCTGGGGTTTGGGCACCCTGAGTGGTCATTAGTCCTGTCCCCTGTCTCTAGTTAAAATGAGATCTAACTGTTTTAAATAGATGAGAATCTGTCTTAATTTCTGGAGAGATGCCAGCATAACCATCTTCAGTAATATTTTTCAAAATTTAACATCACACCTTGTCAGGAAAAAAAATTTTATGGGAGACAGTAAAGTATGTTTTTTTTAAAAAAGGCACGAGATGGATAGTACAAAATTTAAGTTTTAGTCCTGTTTTTGCCACTGGGATGATTGAGATGAATGACCTTGATCAAATCTTCTAAACTGGACCTCTTTCTACATTGATAAAATAAACAGCCTGGACCAGATAATATCCCTTCCAACTGTGACATGCTATAAATGTTATTTAACCTAAGTCAAACATAGACCAGTTCTGAAGGTGAAACAGAAGAGTTCACAAAGCTGTCTCAAATGGAGTAAGAGATCTGGGGCAAATTACACTGTGTGGTTCTTCTTCCTCTTTTTTTTTTTAATACTAGTGAAACCAGGTTAAAAATTCATACTAAGGAAACTCTTAAAATCAAAAAAAAAGTAGCAATATGCAGCCTTTAGTTGGGGTCAGAGTACAAATATGAGATAGAAGAGAAGTTATAGAGGAGATAAGAAGACCAAGGGCTGAATTTACATGTAGGTGTCTCAGGTATTTTTTTTTTTTAGCACTAACTATTCATTGGAGAGCACCAGCAGGTTCTACCAAATGAACTTAAATCTCTTAAATCATTTTGGAAGCTAAAAAAAATTTTAAAGATCCTTCTAATTAAGGATTTTACTCCATCTTTCCTACCTCAACTAGAATTATCCTAGTTTAGTCTTTTCTCAGCTCTAAGTAGCTTTCTTTCAAAGTGGAAGGATTCCCTGAATTTTCTGACACCTGCATCATCAATGAAAAAACTCTGCAAGTAGCTCAGTCCTCATCTTTGATACATCAGTTTCTGAGATTTTAACCTTTTAGGTACTGTTTCTAATAGTGAAGATCACAACTCATTCCTACCTCCTGTGATTCTCATTCCATTTGATTATTGTCCTTATCTCTCATAAATCCTCCCATTCAATATATTGGGGGATAACTTGTAAGTCTCTTGGCATTGGTATTGTAGATATCAATACAGCATATGAGCTGCCCACTGGTTATACCTTACTCTCACTAAATAACTAGATCCTATTCTCTCATTTTTCTGGTCATATGGTATCCTTCTTTTCTTTTCTTTTTTAATATGGTATCCTTTTCAACACAGAAGTGCAATTCACTGTAACACATTGCAGAATACACCAAACATGAGCCTTTAATTCTTCAGAGGCAATTGTGTTTCATGGCTCAAAAAGATGTAGCAGAACATTGATATTTTTTTTGATAGGTCTTTGTCTTAGGGAGAAGTTTACTGTTATTATCAACTCTGGTCTTTACCAAGATTATATACATACAGCTATTTTATATATTATATAGATATAGATATATATCTATACATATAGATGTATAAGCATGTGATGAATTTAGGGAGGGCTTAGTCCTAGACAAGGGGATGAAACTGGAGTTCTGAATATCCACGTCTTTCACCGTGTCTAACTGCGGAATTTTTTTCCTTATTTTAGGTGGTATGAGAAGTTTTACTTGCCCGCACCCAGATGGTCTAAACTTCTACTGTCACCATCTAAGTGCTACTCAAAGTTCCAACCTGCTCCCCTTTCCCCTTCCCCCACGAGGGGTCTCCCTCACCTGGGCTTTGGGTCCGCTTAGGGATTACACTCCCCTAAAGTGGAAGATTTGTCCGCCGAGCGAGCTCTCTCCCCAAATTCCCCTCAGTCACCTGGGAGGGAGGAGTGGGAGTAGGGTAGAGTGGCTTCCAGACCGCTTTCCCCAGTGACAAATGTTTTAATTAAGCCCCGCTGGTGTGCGTGGCTGTGGTTTCAGCTGTCAGGGCTGGGGAGCACCTTAGCTGAAACTGCATTGCCCCCTAGTGCCTCGCGGTGTCAGGACAGGACGGCTCTCCCCTCCTTGATGTCACTGCCATGCAGAGCCAGCCCAGCAGCTCATTGAAGGCTGCCTGCAGACCCTCCTCGCAGCTCCACGGAGCCAGGCGCCGCCGCCACCACCGCCGCTCCCTGCAGACCCGCAGAGGGCAGGGGGGAGAAATCACGGAGCGCCCCTCCCCTGCGCCAGCTCCAGTCCCTTTCCCTACCACTGCCCCCTCCCCAGTCACTGCTCCTGGCTTGCCTGACGTGGACAATTAAACTTGAAGCTACCTCTTCCCTCTCTCTTCCTTTTGACAGGCTTCCGAAGATTCTGAACAGGCAAGGAGGGACTCACTTGCTGCCCGTCTGCTCTGGGAAATGCCTGCCCGGGAGGCGAGTGGCTCCTGCCCAGTAGTGACGGCTGAGGTGGAGGGAAAGTTTCAAGAGAGCTGAGGTACTTCGTGCGCTGTCCTTGAAGCTTAATTACCCTCCCGGCTATGGAGGGTGGCCTTTAAAATGAATCCCCTTCTGGACGTGAACCACAATATATCAGCACCTGCCTATTGGGAAGAACCGAGTGGTGGAAACCTCACTGGTCCCAATCAGACGTCCAGCAATTCCACTCCCCCTGAGCTGGATATCAGGAGGGCCATTTCCGTGGGCATCGTGTTGGGCGCCTTCATCCTTTTTGCCATAGTGGGCAACATTCTGGTGATCCTCTCTGTGGCGTGCAACCGTCACCTGCGGACACCCACTAACTACTTCATAGTTAACCTCGCC
Source organism: Myrmecobius fasciatus (assembly GCA_023553655.1). Lineage (NCBI taxonomy): Eukaryota > Metazoa > Chordata > Mammalia > Dasyuromorphia > Myrmecobiidae > Myrmecobius > Myrmecobius fasciatus. Next base: position 72,277 of record JAJPUD010007854.1, on the reverse strand, counting down.
ATTGCAGACCTGCTGCTGAGTTTCACAGTCCTGCCTTTCTCTGCTGCCCTTGAAGTACTCGGCTACTGGGTGTTGGGGAGGATATTTTGTGACATCTGGGCTGCAGTGGATGTGCTGTGCTGCACAGCATCCATCCTGAGTCTCTGTGCCATCTCTATCGATAGATACATCGGGGTCCGCTACTCTCTCCAGTATCCAACACTGGTCACCAGGAAAAAGGCCATCCTGGCCCTACTCAGCGTGTGGGTGTTGTCCATGGTGATCTCCATTGGTCCTCTCCTTGGGTGGAAGGAGCCTGCGCCTAAGGATGAGAAGGAGTGTGGAGTTACCGAAGAGCCATTTTACGCCCTCTTCTCCTCCTTGGGTTCCTTTTACATCCCGCTTGCTGTTATTCTCGTGATGTATTGCCGAGTCTACATCGTGGCCAAAAGAACCACCAAGAACCTGGAGGCGGGAGTCATGAAGGAGATGTCCAACTCTAAGGAGCTGACCCTGCGGATCCACTCCAAGAACTTTCATGAGGATGCCCTCAGTAGCACTAGGGCCAAGGGCCACAACCCTAGGAACTCAATAGCAGTCAAACTTTTTAAGTTCTCCAGGGAAAAAAAAGCAGCCAAGACCTTGGGCATTGTGGTCGGCATGTTCATTTTATGCTGGCTTCCATTCTTCATTATTCTACCGCTTGGTAAGTTGGGGACCGGAAGAGGAATTGGGGAAATTTTGTCGTTGCCATGGTACAATGAATTTAAAGACAGAAGGCCTGGGTTCAAATCCCAGCTCTGATCCTTTACTTCTCTGACCTTGGACACGCCACTTAGCTCAGTTTCCTTATATATAAAATTAAGGGTTTGGGCTATATAATAATCCCTGAGTCTCTTAGAACTCTAAATCTTTACTACTATGATCTGCTGGTGGTGGAGGTGGTAATAGAGGCAATAGTGATGATGTTATAAGCTACTCAATGCAGTATGAGGCTTTTTTGGTCTGGTTTGATTTCCTATGCGAGGGCTTTGCAGCTAAGTAGCTTGCGAAGAACCAGTTCAGGTGTTAGTTAAACACACTAGTTCCTTGCCACTTGAAATAGACGCAGGAAAATCAAGTACAGTGAATGATTCACTTGGCATTTTCTGTTTAATAATTAAAAAGGACAGTCAGCTCAAACATCACATAGGCATCATTTTGGTAGTAATGATGTGTTGGCTAGGACAGCGTCACTAATGCTGCATACAAAATAGTTTGTTGGTGACTGCAGAAAAGACAGTTGGGGAAGAGTGGAGAGGCAGCTCTTGCAGAGGAGAAAAAAAAATGCAGTTTTCATTCAAAGGCTTCTGCTCAGAGCTAGGTTCCTCTAAAGCTTTTCAGTGAATGCTTTCTCCCCACGTTGCTGGTTTGGGCCTTCTGCATTGCTGGGGTGGGGATGAGGGCACTTTATTATCAGTTTATAAGGCATTTTACAACTGCTCCATCCTGCCTTCATCCAAAAGTCTTTCAGTTATCTAATGACTGAATATAAAAGGAAACCCAGAAATTTTTTTATAGAATGCCCCATAATAGCTTGAACTTTTCCCTTGCTTTCAGTAGTAAAATCAATGGGCCTATATAGAAGTGAACTGTTACCTGACTAAATTATTATCTAGGTTTCCTTTTGCCTGTCATTCTCACAAATCGAATAGATCCAAAAGTATTTTATGTTTCTTATAAGGTATGTATTCCCTGGAAGTCTAAGCCCCAGTGAAGAAGTAATCCTGCATCAATAGAGTTGTGACATGCAGTCCACATGGCATCTGAAACCATTGTGCATACTCTGAGTATCCTGTCTCATAAAAGCCACATACCATGACAGGAAGCAAATGTACATTTCGCTGGACTCTGCTATTCCTATAATAAGAGGCAGAGGTTGTACATGTCATGGACCATAGAAGACATTAAATTAGAATAAAGCCACAATTAGCCAGAACTCAATCTACATTTGGTAAATAAGAATATGGTACTGCATCTTGCATTTAAGAAAATTAAATTGTCATGAAAGCAAGTTACTATCAGGTATTTATCATGTATGTATGCATGCATATACATGTGCGTATTTGTATGTGTGTATATGTGTGTATGTATGTATGTATGTATTCAGGGTATTCCCACTGCATTATAAGCAAATTATTTATGCCACTAACTAACTTTGTGATTTGAAGCAACTTTTCTCTGGCAAATTTCTTTATAAAATTAAGGAGTTGGATTGTATTGGGGTTCTGAACTTGGGATTTGTGAATTTGGGGTTCTTTTTATGTTTTGATAACTGTATTTCAATAGAACTAGTTTCCTTTGTATTTTATTTATGCATTTATAAAAGTTATTCTGATAGTGGTGTTTCATCCAACTGCCAAGGAGTCCATGACACAAAAAAGCTTAATGCTTTCTAGACTAGGTAATCTCCAAGTTGCTTTCCATGTTTTATGTCCTGGAACATGCCTTCTGTTTATAGTCCTTTTAAATGAGAATTCAATTATAGAATGATGAGCCTGAGATCAGATGATATCTACATCAGAAAAGGTGATGATACTCACAACCTGGTGGTATTTATTAACAAAGGACAATTGATTAATATTTTAAGAGAAATTTTTAACAATGTGTTAAATCCAAATGCATTTGTCAAGTTACTATCAGTTAACTAGAAAATATCATTACCCAGAACACCATTTTCCAAGCATTCTGGATACTTGAGATTTGACTGTGCAATATGGTATAGAGAAAGAATTCTGGATTTGGAATCAAAAGATCAGGGTTCAAATTACAACTTTGTTACATGTAACATTTCATAAACCTTGACCTCAGTAAATTCAATTGTAAAGTAAAAGAAACTGGAGTAGATTGATCCCTAAGGTCCCTCTCATCATCAAATTCTATCACCATAAGCCTATAAGTGGTAGAGAGAGCTCTTATAGGGTTTAATGCAGAATTTTAGAAATACCAACATGAATGTAAGAATTTTTATAGCCCAAAATCAGGTTCCCTTCTTGATGTCCCTGCATCTTCCCATTCCATCCCTCCCTAGCCTCCTACCTTGCCACTCACCCTCCTCCTCCCACTCTCTCTCCACTCTTTCCTATCTCATGCTCTCTTGTTGCAGCTCTTGGCTTTTCTCCTTTTCTTGCTTTCTTATTTCCTTTATGAAATGGTAAATACCTTGAGCATTATCAAGGTTCCAAGAGACCCTGCTACAGAGCTAAGTTAGGAGTGTCAGTAAAGGAAACTGCCTTTTGAAATGTAGGGACCTTGAAATTGGTAGAATGAAGAAGCCTGCCAGTAAACATTGCTGACCCAAGGAATTGAATGAAAAGGAATTGAAATGACCTAGGAGTCTTGAGACAGAAGTTCTAGTTTTGAAAGTGCCCCAACTAAATAGGTGATTTCACTTACACACACACACATACACAGACACACACACACAAACACAAACACACAAACACACACCAAATTCTATTCTTCCATTCTCTTCTCCTTCCCAAGGTCTTCTTACCCTGAGCCCATCAATAACTCTGTTTTCCCTCCCTCTCTTCCTCTTTCTCTGATAGGCTTTCCAAAAGGCTTATTGCCCTAATCTCAAGCTCTTTGTATATGCATAATATGGACAATGGAAAATGAGATGTAATTAATGCCCTGCGATAATTCTATCTCATTCTTATCCCTTTTCCAGTCACTGTAAGCTTCCTGATTACCCACTTTGTGGTTGTATGAGGACCTCCTGATTCTATGGCCTTGTGAAAAAAGCTCAGGGTCAGAAGATCTGGCTTTTCCACTTTATTAGTTCTGCTACTTATTTCCATCCCTTCTGGTTCTGAAACCTATGAGCCATAAATTGTGTGACCTTGTGCCAAGGAATCATTCTGAGCCTCAGTTTCCTCATTTGTAAAATGGAAATAATATACTTGCTCCACTCATTTCATAGAGCTATTGTAAGGAAAATATAAGACTTCAAGTACCATAAAAGTGAGATATTATTGCTATTGTGTTGGTATGTAATGTATTGGTCTGTGTGGTATAGATATTTTACTCCTGAGCAGATATGGCCATATCCTTCTTGCTTAGAAATGCTAGTTCTTACCAGGAGTAACTATCAGTTGGGGTTGGGAGAGGGGAAGAGAATGCACACTTAGGAGATGACTTGGAATGGGACAGGATCATTGGGGATGAAGGGATAATACAGAAAATCACTTTTTTCCAGGAAAAGCAAACACTGGATTTAAACTTCAGCTGGGTCCAATGATGGTCAAGCAAGAGGAACAGCTGGACTTAGAACACACAGTTCATAGAATCCTGAGTGGGGAATATAAATCATAAAGTGCTTGAGATTTCTTTTTTAATGAGACCTGTGATTTCATTGTGGGGAGCTCCCAGTGAGGAAACTTCCTCCACTAGTGCAGATTGGTATTTTCTCTGAAACCTATAGTCTTAAATGCTTGCTGGGCATATTAAGAAACTGAATGACTTGTCCAGGATCATGTTGCTACCAAGACTTCAATTCAGATATTCTCCACTCTCCAACCAGCCCCTCTACCCATCACACTACACTCCCACTCAGTCCATAAAGCGTCTGCTCTCATTAGGAAAGAGAAAGGAAGAAGGAAAGGTAACATTGGCAAAATGGTGGTTTTTCAGGACAAGCAGGTGGAAGTTACTTCCAAATTCAAGACAGACTCACAGGTGCCTGACCACAAGAAGATTTCCATATTTGTGTTTATTATTTCTGTGAGAGAGAGGAGAAAAGTACCCCAGGGGAAAAGGGAAAACAACATACCCCACAGTAGGGTTCTGCTTAGGACCCCGATTGTTTTCTCTCTCTTCCTTGTTTTTATTTTAAGGAGAAGGAGCCAGCCTGCAGACAGGGCTCCATTTCTCTGCCCCTACTGTGCTCCACCTGTAATATACACAGCCCCCCCCCCACTTCCTTTCTCCTCAATACTCTCCAGTGTGGCCCCAAAGTCAGACCAGGGAGGGGAACAGACTCCAAAATAAGAAAAAGACACAAAGAAACAAGGATCTCTTTATTCAGGCCCTGGAACACAGGTCCAGAGAGAGAAGAAGAGAGAGACAGGAAATAATCTGAATATAACATAGGGGAATTTATACTCGATGGATTGTTGGCGAGATGTCTAAGAGAATCATCAGCTGCTCAGCATTATAATTAAGGCCTTAGTCCTCCCCAATACTGTGAATGCTTGGTCAGTGCTAGAGAAGTGGTTGTGCTATTAAGTGATGCACACTGCAGTGGGAAGCATTAGGAAGTAACCAAGCAGCCAACTGGTAGCTGGGCTTATTGAATTGTTTAGAAAATACTGGAATCTTGCCTCACTCCAAATCATTCTTCCTTCTTTTAAAATGCTGAAAGGCACCAGGAAGCCATTAAACAACTAACTGCCTTCCTCTCTTGAATAAATGAAGGTCAATTTCAAAGGAATAATTGTGTTCCCTATAGCTTTGGAATCAAATAGGAATCCCCTACCACTGACTTTTTTCTAACTCTCCCATTCAAATACTGGGTTTATGAATTTCCATCTCTAGGACATGTGAAATGGAATGAAAAAATCCCTCTGCTAGTCCTTCTGCCTGTGGTTTCTAACACAGAGAAGGTTGTGATTTATAGGATAGAAGTGGCTCATATGGAAGCAAGGGAATGGGGTAAGCTTGATGGGCAGCAATCTAGGATTTACTCATGAAAGAAGGAGACTTCATCCCCACCCATAAGATTTCTGCCTCTTTTGCCCTCTGACTCAACCATTTCCATAATAGCAAAAGATGCTGGTCAATCTTGAATGTTCCTGGTACGAAATAGACTCTGTATTCCTTTTTCAGAGCCCTGGTCTTCCTATTAAAGGGAGTAGGACTAAAAAAATCTGGTATACAACGAAGGAAGGAATGAATAAGCATTTATTAAGGGTAGATAGACAGAGATAGATGGATAGATAGGTAGATAGATAGATGGATGGATTGCAGGAGATGTAAGAGATACAAATAGACAACAGAGACAATTCCTGATCTCAAGGGGCTCACATTCTAATAAAGGGAGGCAACATATGTATTAAGAAGTTTTATCTGCAAATCACATGGAAAGGCTCCATTCTTAGGGTGTAGAGATAAAGCATGGTAATTCAGTTTCATTGGTATTGTTTCTATTGATAAAATTATGCCCATTTCTGATGCTGGATGATTTGACAATGTCAAGGACTTTGGTGTTCTAAGCATTCTTTTCTGAGTTTTCAATAAATGTAGTTGTGGAGGAGACAGAGCTGTAGAACCTGCAAAGGCAATTGCCAGGTCACATTTCCACAAGAGTTGTTCCTACAGATGATGGTTCTAAGGGGCTAGGCTGCTGGCCTGGGAATCCATCTATGGGGTTCTCATCTGCCCTTTGGCTGAGTTTTAGGATTTCTCAAACCAGTTCTCTGTACTTATTACCAGCCACACATAAGCATGACATGAACTCACACCTAAATGAGCAACATGAATCCACATTCTTCTTTAAGGCAATAGTTATCCTTGTTGACAGTTCTATGGATACTTTTGATGTGGCATTTAGGTCAAGACACTAGGAATGGTTTGTAGCCATTACAAAAGTTGAATAGGTAGAATATGTCACTAAGAAAATATTGAGAGACTTGGATGAGGGTATCCCATAAAGAACCAGGAAAAGAAATCCGTAATTTGTTACACTGCCCAGAGAGCCTCAGAGCAGATTGTATCTAGTTAATTACCTGAGTGCAACTGAAATCTTTCCCAGCCAAAGATCCCACATGGCAGTCTGCATGAGGAATTAAGGAATGCCTGAAAACAAAGGTTTGTGAGAAGGAAAAAACACTCTTTAAGCAAGAACCAATGTCTTTAAAAGGCTTGGCAGACACTGCTGCTGAGTGTTTAAAATCTTCCTGACTAGTATTTAATGGAATAGTCACTTGGTCAAGCCAGGGGAGGAGGAGGAAGGAAAGGAGGAGGGAATCTTATCCCTGAAGGACTTTGTAAGGAAATATCTCTCTGAGACTATAAACATGTCAACTGCTGAATCCAGAATCCACTGTCCAAAGAGTACATGGGATCATAAGGATAGAGAGGAAGGGGACCTCAGAAGTCATCAAAAACACCCACCTCATTTTAGAAATAAGGAAACTGATTTCCTCATGACTTCCTCAAAGTTCTATAGGTACTAAGAGTCAGAACCAAGATTCAAATCCAGGGTTCTTTCTATCATACCATGCTCTTTCTCAGAGATGATCCCCATGGTTCTAAATGGTCATGCCATTTCTAAGCCCAAGAGAAAGACCACTCTCTTCCCTTCATTCTTCTTACTATATAAACTATACCTCATCAGATCCATTTGCAAAGAGGAAAAACTGATACCCATTAGGGTCAATGAACATTTTACACTTGTACTTGTATGTACTGGTTACCATCACTGCTTACTTCATTATGCTTTCAATGTATTGATTATTATTTCTAGTTTTAGTCCCACTTGATCTAACATCAGAATAGAGAGGATTGTGTGGTAGGCACATGAGGAAGTATGTTTACACAAGAAATGCCCACAGAGTATAGAGATCAGGGCAAGCAAATTCAGCCTATTGGTATGATAACTCCTGCATTCTCAAACCACTGCTACTTCCTGCTGTTCTTTCCATGACCTGACTTCTTGGCTCCAGTCTCCTAATCTCATTTACTATTTAGGTGCAGTGTTGGGTATCCTGCAAGGTAAAAAGGATCTCCCTTGAATAAAGCTCCTAAATCTGAGATGACTAGCACTATACCCTCTTAGTTCAGCACCTCTGAGCTACTCCAAAACAACCCTGCCATGACCCCTTCTTTGTTGATTTACTACATCACCCCAGCAGTCATCTTTTCCAAGAATCATATCTTTTAATTTTATGATATTCCAGTAGTTTACACATGCAGTAATATCACAATTAATCTCCACCCACCATAAGGGAAAGTTCATTTTATCAAAGATTCACATGTACTAAAAGGAGACATGATAAATATTACTCAAAGAGGCAAGAGGGGAGTGGTATCAAAAACTCATTGTAATTCCACTTACCACAGCACAAGATTTAGCATAATATGGGCTAGTTTGGATTTAGTCCAATAGGAAGAGTTATTGAAAATGCCAGAAAGACCTCGTTAGACCCATTATTTCATCTCTGACACAATACTAAGCATAAAGCTAGAGGAGAACATTATAATAGAAGAGGGGAAAAAAAACCTAAGGCATGCATTCCAAAGACAGTGTAAAGGTCAATTTTCAAGACTTATGGCCTGTTTGCATGTTCCTTTCCCTTCTATTGCCTATCTTCATGAAGATCATTATGGAAATACCCCCATCTTATAGAGCTAAGCAGTTTAGGTAGATAGAGTATTGAATTGGGAGTCAACAAGACATGAGTTCAAATGCTGCATCAAGTACTTATTTTGTTATATAATCTGAGCAAATCATTTAATCTCTCTTAGCATCAGTTTCTCCATCTGCAGAACAGGGATAGTAACAGCACCTACCTTACAGGGTCTTTATAAATTTTAAATAAGATAATATATGTAAAGCATATTTGCAAACCTTAAAGCAATATATATATATATATATGCATATATATACATATATAAACCTTACAGGGTTTTTATAAGTCTTAAATAAGATAATATATGTAAAGCATATTTGCAAACCTTAACGCACTATATAAATAACTGCTATCTTTTAAAAAGGATGAGCTGAAATACAAGGCTAAACCTAACCACTGATTTCACAGTCTTATTTTCCTCCATGGTAAGGGCAGGGTCCTCCTTGCCACAAATTAATAAATTAATTGGCAAATAAATGAATGGATAAACACATAAATCAAAGCTATTATTATTACAATCACCATCATCACATATTATCATCTGAATCTGTGATCCAGAGCTAGAAAGGACATTAAAAGTCATCTTACCCTCTCTTTTTATAGATGCAGAAACTGATACCAATTATTATGAAACTTGCCCAGGGTCATAAAGTAGATGACAAAGCCAGTCATCATACCCTTCCCACTCTCATAATGATAAAAGCCAGAGTTCAGTTACCAATATGCCCCTACCCAGAGTATACAAGATAAACAAGAATCAAGAAGGACGGTGGCATGCTGCTTCTGAGAGACTGCCAAACCCTATTCAGAATGAATTGAATTCCTCTTCCAGGTGGCAGTCCTTCAATATTTGAACCTTTCGCTAACCCCTCTGTGCTTCTCTTCTCCTAAACATCCCCAGTTCTTTCAATCAAGCCTTACATGACATAATCTCCAGGTCTACACCATCCTGAATACCCTCCTCTGAATTATCTATAGCTCATGAGTTCCCTTCCTGAATGGTGGCACCTCAAAGTGAACACAATACTCCAGTGTGTTCTGACTAGGTCAAAGGACAGCAGGATTATCAGCTTCTTATTCCTAGAAGCTGTATCTCTATTAATGTAGTCTAAAATCTCATTAGGTCTCTTAACTGTCATATCACTTGCTACCCTCTAAAACTCATAGATTATGATGAGACAAATTGCTTTCTCTCCATGCCTCCTCTATCTTGTATTTGTAAAGTCCATTTTTGTTTTTAACCTGAATCTAAGACTTTATCTCCATTAAATTTTACCTTATTCAGTTCAATACAAAATTCTAGTTTATATCTCTTTGAACCATAACTCTTGTCAATCAGTATATTTGGCAGTTATTCCTAACTCTGCGTTATCTGTAAATTTGATGGACATGTCACTTATGCCTTTATCTATGTGTTGATTAAAAAAAACTAAATAGCACAGTACTCTGTATGTGTGTGTATGTGAGTGTGTGTGCACGTACCTGGGGTACGCCACTGTAGACCTTTCAAGTTCATATAAATACTTTTCGGGTCTATCCATTCAATATTTTACAAATCCATCTAATTGTTTTATCCTGGAAACAATTAGGTGCCAGCTAGCCCTTAGCACAGTCACTGGCACATGGTAGGCACTTAATAAATGCGTCTTTCCTTCCTTTCTCCCACCCTTCTAGCCTATATACCTCCTTTTTTATAGGACTACAGAAATAACTCTATTGAATACTTTGCTAAAATCTAGAAAAATTGTACTAATAGCTTTCCCTTAATCTACCAATTTAGTAATTCTGTCCAAAAAAAATTAAAAAGAGGAAAATGGATGAAAATGATCTGGAGTTATATCTTGTTGCTGAAGTCATACTGGCTTTCTAATACTACCCCTTCTTTTTCCAGTTATTCACTAGCTACCTCCTTTAGCTTAGCACATTCCCAGCACCTGATATAGTACCTCACACACAGTAGTGATTTAATAAATGTTTATTCATTGACTGGCTGATTTAATAAATGCCCTAAAAAAATTTTCCAGGAATTTAAGTCAATTTAATTCAATTTAACAAATACAGTGAAATTCCTGCTGTTTAAGATATTGTGTGGAGTACTAAGAATAATGGCAAAGATGAAAATGTCCCTGCCCTCAAGTTGTTCTATTCCCCTTTCTGAAAAGCAGGATATTTGCCTTTCTCCAATTCTGCTATTCTCCACAGTCTATCAGAGTTCATTGATAGTAACTCATCACCTATACCTGCCAGTTCTTTCAGCACCTGAGAATGTAGTTCATCTGATCCTGATGACTTGAACTCATCATTAAGATATTCTCTTACAATTTTCATATCTTGGATACTAATTCTCTGTTAGCCATATTTATTCTGTTCTTTTCCAGGTCAGAGATCATTCTTTTTGGCAGAGAAAAACAAAAGCAAAATAAGAGTTTCTACATTCCCTTTGTCCTCACTTAGCTCATCCACCCTGAACAGGGTCCTATCCCTTCTGTGTCCCAAAACATAACTTTTTAAAATGCTTTTTTGTTGTCATTAGTTTTCTCAACTAGCTTCAATCCATTCTGAGATTTAGAGTTCCTGGCACTAGCCTTACTCCATCACACCATTTTTTATCCATTCTCTATTACTGTTTTCGCTTCCATCTTTCATGTATTTTTTAATCTAAATCTGTTGGTAAAGTCCCTATGCATCTACATCAGGCTCTTTAGACAACTCCTCTTTTTACCCTACTTGAAATTGTTTCTCCTTGTACCTATCTATAGAAATTTATTTCTGAGAGCTTCCTCTCCTTCTGGGCTGACATCTTTTTGTGGAATTGGGGTACATAAGATGGTGCTTATTCTTCTTCAATATCTAGTTTCCATGGTATATGTCAGACTAACACTAATTTTCTTTTCTTCTCTATCTCAAGCTTTAGAAGGTAGCAGTCAAGTCCTCCCTTGGTTCTCATCATTTATACAAAGCATTAAGTTTCTCCTGTTTGTGAGAATTAGATCCAAGAAAGAATTTCCTCAACTCTTTTCTTCATAGATTACAAAGTACTGAGCACTGTGCTAGAGACTAAGGAGACAAGAAATGGAGATAAAACAAGGTCCCTGCATCATGGATCTTTCAGTCCAGTAGAAGGATAAGATACCAAGATTGAAGATCACAGAAGGGATAGGACTACTCTCAGAATGGATGGAAAGAAGTTAATTGGTGATAACAGGAAGGCAGAGAGAGGGTCTCACATATATTTCTTCTGTTTCTCTCTGCCAAAGAGATCAATCTCTGGCCTGTTTAGGTCTGAATAAATATGGATAAGAGAATTTTTATTCAAGATCAGTTTTTTAAAATTGTAAGAGAATATCTTAGTGATGAGTTCGAGTCATCAGGAGCAGATGAATACCATATTACATGAAAATGCATTAGAGAGGTACAAAACAAGGTATTTTGTGAAGTCTTCAGAGTGAATGCCAACTGGAATAATCAGGAAGTCTTCTTGAAAGAGATGTCATTTTTATTGCTCTTTAAAGATTGGATAGAAATTTTACAGGTTGGGGAAAGAGTAAAAAAAAGGCATAAGGAATAATGTGGGCAAGGCTCAAAGATATGGGAGCACATGCCTCTTCAAGGACAAATAATTCAGTTTGACTGGAACACAGAGTACATGGAGCTGAATTATATAAAGTTGGAAAGATCAGGTTGGATAGCCTTAAATGCCAAATATGAGAATTTGAACTTATTTGGACAGCATTAGGGAGCTACCTAAGATTTTTGAAGGGAACAGTCAGAATCATAGTTAAAAAAAAAAAGAATATTCTATCTATAAGATGTGTGAAAGGTAGATTGGAAGAAAGAAAGAGTAAAATTGTGAAAACCTAGTTTTAAAAGGATCTAATGTAATAGTGCAAGTGAGTTGTAATGAGGAAGTGGAACTGAGAACAGAGTGAATGAACACTAAGTATGTTTTAGAGAGGAAATTGATAAGACCTTGGAAACTAATTGGATTTGATAAATGAGGGAAAGAGTCACAGATAAATATTAAAGCTCTGAACATGGAAAGCTAAGGGAGTAGTGGTTCCATAGATATAAATAATGAAGTCCCAAGAAGTGAGTGTAGAGAGATATGTAACAAACTTGGTTTGGGGCACACCAAGCTCAAAGTGTTAAAAGAACATCCACGTAGACATGGTATGAAAGCAGCAGCCAAGGGAAGAAGCAAGAACATTGAATTTGAAATCAGTGGCCTTAGGTTCAAATCTCAACTCTGCTATTCACAACCTGAGTGACTATGGGAAAGTCATTTAACTTCTCTAGGTCTGTTTCCTCATGTATGAAATGCCAGTGTTAGATAAGATGATTTAAGGTCCCTTCTATCTCTAAGTTTTAATTCCCTGCCGGAATCATATTCACTTAGAAAATCACATGGTAACATCATCTCTACCCTATTGTATTTGTATTTACTGACTGCAACTAATTGTATAGATCTGAAGTTAGAACAAGCAAATCAGATTTGGTAATTGTATAATAATTGCATGTGATACAGCTAGATGACACAGTAGACAGAGTACTGGACTTGAAGTCAGAAAAATTCCTCTTCATGAGTTCAAATCTGGTCTCAGACTTTTATTAGCTGTGTGACCTTGACCAAGTCACTTAGCTCTGTATGCCTGTTTCCTCATCTGTAAAATGAGCTGGAGAAGGAAATGGCAAACCACTACAGTATTTTGCCAAGAAAACCCCAAATGGGATCATGAAGAGTCAAACATGACAGAAATGACTGAATAGCAACAAAGATATTTGCAAAGGCTGGAGAGAAGAAGAGAGGAGGGAGTTTAGGACAAACCTTTGGGAAATATTCATATTAAGAGTTTTAGACAAATATTGAAAAATAGAAAGTGAGCAGGTAAAGGAAAACTGGGAGAGTATGATGTCTTTGAGCTAAGGAAGGAAATAATATTTAGTAGAAAATGGTTTGTAGTGACAAAAGTCACATAGAAGTCAATACAGATGAGAAATGAAAAAAAAAATGACCAATGGATTTGACAATTTGAAGGTGACCTTTAAAAGAGAAAGGTGGAAAGTAGTTTAATCACTTTTGTAGATTAGTTGGGACAGAAACCCGATTACAGGAAATTGAGAAGAAAAGTGGTAGTCAGGAAGCTAAGGCATCAGTCATTAAACACCTTTGTTGAAAAGTCTGGCAGTAAAGCACAGGGGAGAAATGGGATACTAGTTAGATGACTTATAAACATCAAAGGAAATTTTTGTTTGTTTTAGGACTGGGAAAATCTGAGCATGTTTATAAGCATGTAATAAGGATACAGTAGCAAGAGAAAAAATTTGAAAATATATGAGAAGGGAAGAATTGTGTGCTAGAGCAAGGTCTTGGAAGAGGTAGGAAAGCTTGAGACCAAGGGTTTAGAGTGATTAGGCTTAGAGTGAACATTAGGGTTTGCTGTTCTTCTGGGACTGGAAAATGAAAAATAATAGGTGAGGATGCTCTCCTCTTCCAAAAAGAGAGAAAGGGAGCTGCTGAGGCTTCCATGGGAAGTCTCGGGAAGTAAGAGACCTTCTAATTTAAATGTATACCTTAGAGTAAAAGGATTGTCTAGCAGCAACAGGGGCCCAGCTGAGCTTATGAATTAAGAATTTGAAATACAAAAGGTGAAGATACGTTCCTGAGTAATATTTATTCAACAAACATTTATTAAGCACCAACTGTGCCAGATACAGTGCTAGACACTGGGAAAACAGAAGCAAAAATTAAAGCAGCTCCTGATTTTGAGGGGAGAAAATGTTCACATATTTAAATAAAAGGCACAATATAGATGTAGTATACAAATGGGGTGGAGGAGTAAGGGATGCAAACATTCATAACTGGCTGGAAGGGAAGAAGAAGAAGGGGAAAGTGAGGGGATGGTAAATCATCATAGAACTCCTGGAGGAATTTAATCTGTTTTGAAAGAAACTAGGGATTCTGTGAGATAAAGATAAGGAGAAAGAGAATTCCAGGCATGGCAAGCATCCTATACGAATGCATAGAGGCTAGAAAGTAAGTAAAAAGTCATGTACAAAACTCATAAAGTTAGTTTGCTTGTAACATAGAGTGTGAAGGGTAAGTATATATATATAAAATAAACCAAGAAAGGTAGGCTGGAGTCAAAGTGGACAAGGCTTTAAGTGCTAAATACAGAAGGTTATATTTCATTCTAGAGGCAATGAAATCAAATATCTTACAAGTGTCTCAGTGCTTAAGTCAGGAAGACCTGAATTTGAATGTAGATTCAGGCAACTACTAGCTCTGTAACCCTAGACAAGTCACTTAACTCTGCCTCAGTTTCCTCATCTATAAAATGAGCTGAAGAAGGAAATGGCAACCTTTTCGGTATCTTTGCCAAGAAAACCCCAAGTGGGATCATGAAGTCAGAAATGACTGAACAACCACATAAATCAGTATAATCAAATGATGTATTGTTGGAAGAAAAAAAATGAAAATGCTATAGGAATTCAGAGGAAGCAAGACTCAAAGAGGGATGAAATAGAGATGCTTTCTTGAAAGAGATGTAGCATAAGTTGGTTCTCTAAGTTTGGGTAAGAGTTAAAAAAAAAAAAAAGTTAGAGGAGGGCATTCCAGGTGAGAGAAATACTTTCACACTTATCCTTCCTACCCCTATTCTCACCAAAGATGGGCATGACAGAGAGAAAATCCTCCAATAAACCAATAGGATCTGGTTTTTCTACTGGCATATTTGTGTTGCTAGGGGCTCTTGTCAACAAAGCAATTTTGGCTTCAGCTCTGGGTAGGATGTCTGTGCCCCATTTGAATGCTCACGTACCCCCTCTGTGTGTCAAGCCTATTAGAAGCCCTGTAAAAATTACATGGACTCTAACATTAAAAGTTCAGAGTGTATTGTTCAGAAACAGAATGTTCCAGCACAAGGAAGAGATGCCGATTCTCAAAGATCCTTGTTTGCCCTTTTTAGTGATTGCTACTAGTGGTTTCTTGCTCAGCCAGTTTTGTCTCTGGACAGTATATATTTGGAGGTTGGGTTTTCATGGTTCTAGAAATTCTAGTTTTAAGATTGTCCCCCATTAGGTGTGTACATATGTAACCATGAAGACTGAACTTATGATGTGGGATCTGTGCCATATTGCTGTTAATTGTGTCTCAGAGTGAGACATGCCCCAAAAGCCATCCTAGGGTAAGATGAAGGGGAAAAAGTGACCTCAGACCTTCATTTCAGAAAACCCTAAAATATTGATCCTTGACAGTAACTCAAGATAGCAGACAGTAGCAAAAAAAAATTAACAGGTGATTCCAGCAAGGATAAAAAAAAATGATAATAATAAAAACCCTAAGCTCATATAGGAAAATTTAATCAATCCATAAACTCTACAGCTACTAAATCCATTACCAAAGCTAGTGAAAGGACTATCCCAACCTCCTTTTTTGTATTCCTCTTGGGATACAAAAGAATGTAGAAAGGACATAGGCTTTTCTAGACCCATTCACTTTATTCTAAATAAGACTTGTGATATTTTTTAGAATAGGGAATTCCCAACGGGAACTAGATTAGGGATACAAGCACCAGCCCTGAAGTCAGTAGGCCCCTAGTTCAAATCCAGTGTCAGACACTTAATATTTCCTTGCTGCATAACCCTGGGCAAGTCACCCAACCATACTTGCCTCACAAAAAGTAATAATTTTTAAAATATGGAATTTCCAGTGAGAAAATTCCCCTACCAATGCAGCTCATCACTGGCTCCACAAGGACTAGATAGAGCGTTTATTAAGAACAATGTGCCAGATACTGAGCTAAGTCCTAAGGAGAAAAATATAAACAAATAACATATTTCCTACAGTTAAGGAGTTTATATTCTAATGGGGAAAGACAACATATAAAGGGGAGCTAGAATTCAAGGAAATAAGATGGGCCTCTCCTCTGCAAAATAAAGATAAAAAGATAGCTTACTTATCAGAGTCCCAATTGTAGAATTCAAGGTTCCAGTGGAAGATAAATGAAGATGATGGTTGGAGCTCAGGCAGAATGGTTTGGAAATGGTGATCTGATATATAGAGAGATAGATAGATAGATAGATAGATAGATAGATAGATAGATAGATAGA
>JAJPUD010007854.1:24878-55786 GCA_023553655.1 Myrmecobius fasciatus | reverse complement strand
AGATAGATAGATAGATAGATAGATAGATAGATAGATAGATAGATAGATACACACACACACAAACACACACATACACCCCTTCCAGGTACATGTTATATGTACTATACATACACACATGTCATGTGTTGTGTATGGTACATATAACATGTACTAAATGTTAGAAATAGGAACTAAACCTAAGTTCAGTCAATAAATATTTATTATTTACATACTGTGTATAAGAGCTATGCTAAGTGCCAGAGTTACAAAGAAAGGCAAAAAGCAATCCTTGTTCTCAGAGTTCACAGTCTGACATGGAAAGCAATATGCAAAAAACAATATACAAACAAGCTCTATACAGAATAAATTATAGATTAAAAAACAGGAAATGAAGGTTTCCTGTATGGGATAGAGTTTTATTAGGGACTTAAAGGAAGCCAAAAAGAGGAGATGGGGAGGGAGAGAATTCTAGATGAGGGGACAGGCTTTGAAAATACCCAGAGATGAAAGATGCAGTGTCTTGTCTGAGAAACAGCAAGGAGGCAAATGGTACTTTATTGCAGAGTACATGAGAGGGATCTAAGGTTTAAGTAAACTGGAAAGGATGTGATAAGGGACAAGTCATGAAGATCTTTGAACACCAAACTCAGAATTTTATATCTGATACTAGAGGTGATAAGGACCACTTGAGGTTATTGACAGGGATGGCATGGTCATTCAATTTAGAATACTTTAGAAAGCACTGCACTTTGGGAAGATCATTTTGGCATCTGAGTAGTAGATGGGCTAAAATGGGAAGGAATTTGAAACAAGGATACCAATCAGCAGGCTATTTGTCACTTAGTCAAGACCTAAAGTGATGAGAGCCTGTCCCAGATGGGTGACAATGTCAGATGAAAGGTGGAATTTTTTACAAAAGATATTTCAAAGGTAAAATTGACAGAACTTTAGAACAGATTAAATATATTTAGTAAGAGAGGGATTAGTCAAAGATGGCACTAGAGTATTGGCCAGGTAACATGATAGTACCCTTAATAGTAATAGGGAAGTGAGGAAGAGGGAAGTAATCCAGGGGGGAAAATAATGAATTAAGTTTTTTACATGTTCAGTTCAAGATGTTTATGGAACATGATGTTCAAGATGGCCAATAAGCATTTGAAGATGAGAGACTGGAAATCAGCAAAAAGGTTAGGGCTGAATAAGTCTCTCTGAGAAACATCAGCAAAGAGATAATTGAATTCATTGGATTTGATGAAATTTCCAAGTGAGGGATTAAAAAAAGAAAACCTAAGATAGGAGCCTGTGAGACACCAACAGGGAGTGGACATGATCTGGATAAAGATGCAGCAAAGAAGACTGAGAATGAGTGGTCAGATAGATATGAGGAAAACCAGGAGAAAGTTATGTCATGAAAACTTGGAGAGAACACCAACAATAAGATGGTGGTCAACGGTACAAAGGTTACAAAGAAAGTCAAGGAGATGTTCCTGACTACAAGACCTGCTCTCAATCCACTACAACAAGCTGCCTCTCCTCTGACTTTTTTCCCATTCCAGTCTGTCCTTGACTTCTGTTGTGACCCGCTTCCACTTAGATACAAATGCTATGGGCACTCAAATATAGCATACCTGAAGATGACCCCAAAAATATTGTTCAGGATAAACTGACCTGATTCCACATGTGGTTTTTTTTTTTAAGACTGGCTACTTATTGGTTGTGATCCTGAGAGTTTTCCTACCTTGTTCAGCTGTCTTCCTTATAATTCCTCACTAGGGAAGTGACCAAAAAAAGCCCACAAATGCTAACACACTTAGAGCTAAGCTGAAGTTGACTTTTTAAAGTTGAGAGCTCGTTTCCTTTAGAATGGGACACACTAGCATTACAGAAATGATATAGGAGAACCCCAAAAGAAAAAACAGTCACCCATCATGTGTAAATTGCATATGAACTTTCACATTTTAGCAATGCTAATAATACTATGATGGTACCAGCCAGTGGATTACAAGACACGAGTGTGAGATCAGTATTTGCAACTGAAATAGATTCAAGAGGACAGTTACCTATGAGAAAATAAAAGAGTTAAAGTAGGAAGAATGAGTTCATAAGAAAAGATTCCTTCCAAAATCCAGGCAAGCTTCTTCCCTCAAAAGAGGACTGAGAAGCCAAAGAATAACAATGGCCATTCTATATTTAGATGTTAACAGACCACACCGATTTTTACATATAAACTTCAAATTGGTTCAGAAAGATGCACAGAGACAAAAATTGTAAATAGTTTTAAATATCCTTCTAGAAGAGGGGTTCTATGAACTTTTAAAGAGAGAATGTATTTCAATATAATTGGGTTTTATCATAATGCTATGTATTTTGGTTTATGCATTTAAAAATATTATTCTTAAAATATGCCCAGAGACTTCATCACATTGCCAAAGAGATCCCATAGCACAAATAAATAAATAAAGCTGAGAAACATTACTCTACAAGAATGAATAGTTAGTTTGAGAAGGGCCCCATTCAGCCAGAGCAGGCCTCTGGAGCAGTAGCCAATTTATCCTACTCTCAGGTCAGGTTGAAATTTAATCATAATCTTGAACATGATTGCCTTTCTGAAAAGGAAGTTTACTGTGTGTTCATGTTATTTTCTGATGATGCTAAATTAAGAGATGTTCCTACAAGAGGAGAGTAGAGAGAAGCAATCCATGTAAATGCAACAGGATGACAGATTTAGAGCTAGGACTTAATATAGAGATTATCTAGTCCAATAACCTCATTTTACAGATGAAGAAACTGAAGCCAGAGAGGACCAAGAGTGAGGAGCAGAGATAGCATTTGAATCCAGATTCTAACTGCAGATCCATCACTTCCCAGGACACCCCCGACAAAAGCAGGGAGAAAATAATTATATAATACTATATTAGAAAGTCTCCACTCAATCTATAAAGACATCTCAAAGCTAAATTTAAGCTTGTTAAAAAAAAAAAAAAAAAAAAAAGGTAGATGTAGCAATGAGGTGGGATAGAGCACGGGATTTGAAGTCAGGAGATAGAGTTCAAACTCAAACATTTAATAGCTGTGTGACCTTGGACAAATCATTTAATCTCTATCTACTTCCATTTTCTCAAATGTAGGAATAATAATAATAATAACAGCACCTACCTCCTAACATTGTTAGGGACATAAAATGATATAATATTTATAAAATGCCTTGCAAGCCTTAAAGCATTATATAATATATACTATTATAGATAAAATAATACCTATAATATTATATATAAAATTAATAAATATATATAAGATACTCAAACAATTTACCCCTCCTATACACAACACTCCCCACATTATATCTTTTCTTGCTGTGGAGTACTTCAGATTTTTTATGATTATAGTGGTGAAGAGAATGAAGGCTAAGATCTACTTGGTGATAAACCAGGTAAGATTTAAAGATAGCTCATGATCAACCTTTGAAGATCCCCACATAACTCCTTCCTTCTTTTCCCACTTCCACAAAGTAAATTAACTTCATTTCTTCATTTCAATTAAACAAGCATGGACCTATTCTCAAGTGACTGGAATCCCCAAAACAAAAAAAATAACAGCTCCTGCCCTCAGGGAACTCACTTTTAGTAGGGAATGCAATTTACATGAGATAAATATAAACAATTTTTTCCTGGTTGGGGGAAGGATGAAAGGAAGCACTCTTCAAGTTATTTTTGCATATCTATGGGGATGTGCTTATCACTTTAATTAAATCAAGGTGAAAAGTTAATTTTTTTTTTTACTCCTGATAAAATCAGGTTAATGGGTTAAGTAGAAGCACTAGGAGGTAGAGCTGACCCTTCTTCACCTTTTGTTTTGACCTTTCAGCAACAAAACTGCATGATTTAAACCACAAAAAATTCTTTTAATATAAACAGGAAGAGTATTGCATTTCTAGTATCTATTACTAAGAAAATATACAGTCTAATCAGATTCCTGGGCTATTAAGGGACACTTGTCTCTGTTACAAGAAGCTATCTTGTATGAAACCAGTAAAGGAAAATGGAAAAGAGAAACAGAGAGCAGAGGGAGCCTAAAATTGGATCCTTTGATTCATTCAGTTCAAAACAGAGTGTGGATATAAAATAAATCAGTAGCATAATCATTCTAGTGTTGGGGGCAGAGTGGAAGATGTGACTGTATTCTAACAATCTGGGCCATCAGTCACCTTTGTTTATTATCCTTGTTGTTACCTTTAAAAAAAAAAAAATCACAATCTAAATTGGAAGGGATGACCATCACATGTCATTTTAATCAACACCTGTCTAAGTGGGAATTCCCTCTACAACAATCCATATACTCTCTTTCAGACTCTTGAGTTAAATTCTACATTGACTACTACAAAATCCTGCTGTAGCCTATTGCACTAATGAACAAGTCTGATGGCTAAGAGGTTTTTCTTTATATCAAGGTGAAAACCCCCTCTTTGTCACTTTTCTGCTTACCTATCTCTTTCTTTCCTCTGTCCCCAGAATGGTCTAAAATAACCATATCCAAATATCAGCCCATGGATACAAGTTATAAAAATGAAAAATACATATTAAAGATCATACATTTAGAGCTAAGAAGGGAGCTTTCACTCAAGGTTTACATAGATAGAAACAAGAAAGGAAACAAGTATTTTAAAACACCTCTTAAATACCAGGCTTTATGTTACATCATTTTTAATAGCTTTTGTATTTTTTCAAATGCATGCAAAGATAGTTTTCAACATTCATCTTTACAAAACCTTGTGTTAAAAAGTTTTTCTCCCTTCCTCCTCTTACTCCTTCCCATAGACAGCAAGCAATCCAATATAAGTTAAATGTGTGCAATTCTTCTAAATATATTTCCATATTCATCACGGTAGGCAAGAAAAATCAGATCAAAAAAAATGAGAAAGAAAAAAAGCAAGCAAACAACAAAAAGGTAACTCCACATTCAGCCCATAGTTCTCTCTCTAGAATGCAGATGGCTTTCTCTATCACAAGTCTATTGGAATTGGCCTGAATCACTTCACTGTTGAAAAGTGGCATGTCCATCAAAATTGATCATCACATAATCTTCTTGTTGCTGTGTACAATGTTCTCTTGGTTCTACCCATTTCACTTAGCACCAGTTCATGCAAGTCTTTCCAGTCCTTTCTGAAAATCATCCTGCTCATCATTTCTTATAGAACAATAATATTCCATTACATTCATATACCATAACTTATTCAGCCATTCCCCAGTTGATGGGTATTCACTCAATTTCTAGTTCCTTGCCACTATAATAAGGGCTGCTATAAATATTTTTGCACATATGGGTGCTTTTCCCTTTTGTTATGATCTCTTTGGGATACAGAACCAGTAAAGACAATCAAGATTAAAGGGTATACATAATTTGATAGTCCTTTGGGCATAGTTCCAAATTGCTCTCCAAAATGGATGGATCAATTTACAATTTCACCAACAACGAATGCATTAGTGTTCCAGTTTTCCCATGTTCCCTCCAATATTTACCATTATGTTTTCCTGTCATCTTACCAATATAAGAGGTCTACCTCAGAGTCTTAATTTGCATTTCTCTAATCAATAATGATTCAGGGTATTTTTTCATATGATTAAAAATGACTTTAATTTCATCATCTGAAAGTTGTTCATATCCTTTGACCATTTATCAATTGGGGAGTGACTTGTATTCTTATAAATTTGAGCCAATTCTCTATATATTTTGGAAATGAGGCCTTTATCAGAAATATTGAAAGTAAAAATTTTTTCCCAGATTTCTGCTTCTCTTTTAATCTTGGCTTCATTGGTTTTGTTTGTACAAAACCTTTTTAATTTAATGTAACCAAAATAGTCCATTTTGCATTTCATAATGTTCTCTAATTCTTCTTTGGCCATAAATTCCTTCCTTCTTTATAGATCTGAGAGGTAAACTAGCACTTGTTCTCCTAATTTGCTTATAGTATCACACTTTATGTCTAAATCACGAAACCATTTCAACCTTATTTGAGTATAGGATATTAGATGTTAGTCAAGGCCTGGTGTTTGCTATACTATTTTCCACTTTTCTCAGTAACTTTTATCAAATAGTGAGTTCTTATCCCAGAAGCTGGAATCTTTGGGTTTATTAAAAAAAAAAAAAAAAAAAAAAAAAAAACATTGAATATTGCATCTTGTGTACATAAACTATTCCACTGATACAGTATTATTCTATTTTTTAGCCAGTATCAAATGGCTCTGATCACTTCTGCTTTATAATATAGTTTTAGATCTGGTACAATTAGTCCCCCTTCCTTTGCATTTTTCCCCATTAATTCCCTTGAAATTCTTGACTTTTAGTCTTCCAGTTGAATTTTATTATTTTTTTTCTAATTCTATAAATTTCTTGGCAATTTGATTGTATTTCTATACTAAATCCTTTACAAATATTATCTCAGTTGATCTTCCCAACAACTCTGGGAGATAGGTGCTATTATTACCCCATTTTATACTTGAGGAAACTGAGGCAGGCAGAAGTTTAAGTAACTTGCCTAGAATCACACAGCAAGTAAGAATTTGATAGCAAATTTTAATCTGGTCCTTCTGACTCCAGGCCCAGTGTTTTGTCCAGTGTAGCAATTACTGTTAGTAGTTATTATTAGGAGAACCAGGATTTAAACTAAGGGACTCTTACTCTAAATACAACACTCTTGACTGCATCATGTTGACCATCATTTTATTGAAAAGGACTCCAAGAATGTGACTTTCTCAATCTTATAAAGTAAATTAGTGGCAAAGCTGGGATTAGAAACCAGGTTTCCCATCTCCCAGATAGACAACTAGTTAAGAAATAAGATAACTTATTGTCTGCTAACATATTAACAGGATAGCATGTTTATCTCTCACTCTTCTCAACATTTTAGTAAGAACTTTGATGTATTATTTTCCTGCACCCAAACGTGCAATTAATGATGGGAATTTTAGGTACTGTTACAGACAAATGAGGTATGTATTTGGGACAAGGAGGCTATTTGAACAACACTCAAATTCCCCATCCACTTAGGGCTATCCCTCCATTGTTGTTGTTGTTATTCTCCAAGAGGACCAAAACATCAGGAAGGTGATGCCATGACATGTATGTGAATTGGATTTAAGTGAGGGAGGGCTGTGCAAGGTTACCTGCCTCACTTTCCCATCTTGAACCATCTGAATCAAGTGGCCAGGTATAGATCAGGACAACTAGAGATTGCCCTGGATTCAATGGGAGACCTTAGCCTTTTTAAGCTAAGGTCTTCAACAGGTCTAACAGAGAGAAAAACAGAAAAGAAGGAAAACTAAAAAAAAAAAAGAAAGAAAGAAAAGAAAAGGATTCTTTTAATCCTGTATTGGATTTCTGAAGTAAGGGATTTAGTAAAAGGAAGAGCAGGGCTATCTGAGTCTTTAGATAGGTGGGAATCCCATAAAAAAATAAATAAATAAAAGACTAGCAAATAGATTGCCAACATTTAATACAATTGCCTTTGTGTTGCATAGTTGAATGTAATAAAGATTTGTTAAAAAGAAGTTGCAACAACTAATAATACCCTAATTTAATTAGCTTTCACTGGGCAAACTGCTTTCAAGAACTTAATTGAGTTATTTGCTGCTTCTGGCCACAAGAGAAACTGAATGACTATTGTTATCTTCCAGAATATCAAGCAAACTTGTGGTTTTGCTCTAGTCTCTGAAGTGTTAGTGTGGCTGTGTTAGTGGCCAAAAGATTCACACCCATCCTAGCTAATACAAGAGACAATATAATCCTAAAGAAAAAATCTAAAACCACAGCTTTCCATATTCATTTTAATCACTGCTGGACCTTTCCTGAATCTCCAGATTAACAATGGTTCTTCTAACCACAAAAAAAAAAAAAAAAAAAAAAAGAAAAGAAAGAAAGAAATCTTCTAGGCCAGCTTCTTTTCTTTTACTTGAATTAGCAATTGTAAAGATAAAGACAGAGATAGAGAGAAAGATAGAGATTGAGATCAAGATCAAGACATAATACTTAATACTACCTGTAAATAACTAGAATCTATTTGGGTCCATATTCAATTGCTAATAAGTCCCCATTTTCCCTCAGATTCTTAGCCAGATAGACATGTTGGCACATGTGTACACTTGCACACATATACACATATTATATCATTGTGATGTAAAGGGCACTTACTTAAATAAAAACATAAGATAAATAATGTAAAAATAATGACAAGCAGCATACTCCACCCACCAATTTCATAAAACTTTCTCCCATCTTCCAGTTATGAACCCAGTTGGCCCTCATCCCATGTTGTTAAATCAACACAGTATTCTAGATATAGGAGCAATAAAAGGTATACTACTGGCCTATCTATTTGATGAATACTGAAGGTATTTGCATCTTGATAACTGGGATATTGTTATCCCCGGTACTAGACCAGTGAATTTTCATGATCCCTCAGTCATCCAAGTCTCAAAGTATTGTCCAAAATACTACCACATCAAAAAGTCTAACCTAGTATGTGCCAACATCAATAAAAGGAAACATAGACCAGACAATTCCTATAGTTTTGCAATCCTTTATTCTCTTCCTCCCCTTCTCTTTCATTTTATGGCTGCTCAGCTCTGTCTAATATTTCTAATTTTACCCACTAGCCCTTCATGCACTGCTTCTTGGGTGATATCATCACCCCAGCCAAGGACATATCCTCCTTGTTCTAGTAATAATAGCACATAACAATCTTCTGAAATAGGTAATATAAATATTATTATACCATTTTACAGATAATGAAATGGAGGCACAAGGAGATTTAGTGACTCACTTCATAGTAACATTCTTCTCAATCCAAATCAAGTATTCGTTCCACTATGCTATATTGCTTAGGTAGAGAAAGTTAAATGTTTGGCTAAAATAAGCAACTTTTTCTTCTAGCAGTTCCATTTTTTTATCTTGGAAACATATTGTGTTTAAAAATAAGTGAGGCTGTTTAGAAATTAAATTGGAAATCTGGGCATAAATTTGTTTCTATTCAAGAGGCAAAGGGCTATGTAAGCCAGGGGAAGTTTAATGCTAGCCATACATTCAAGAGAGAAATAAATGGGCTCAATTTAAATCTCTGAATAAAAGAATGTGGTCATGAGACTGAGTATGGAACATAAATAGTATCACCAGATACATTATTAAGAAGAAGAACCAGCAATTAATGAAGCAATCTAGATTAACCACATTAAGGTCTGTGTGAGCTTTTTATTCTTCCTAACCTTCTGGAATGTCTTCAGAGTTACAATTGTGACTAAGATCTTCAACTATGCAGCACTGAAGGATTGAATAGATTAATTACATTGCTATTTGCTAATTAGTAAGCAGTGCTATCTTTTCCAATCATTTTATAACAAGTAAACTTGGAATCCAGTTTGCTCACCAATTTTCATTAGCTAACAAATGTTAGCCATTCTTGAATGGCCCCTACCTTTGATTTTACTATCTGGCCTTGAATAAATCCAAAGCTTAATTTCCTCATCTATAAAATGAGAAGGCTGGATAATGTCTAAGATCCTTTCCAGCTCTAAGGCCCATGATCCTAAGTAACTTGTTTTGTGTATTTATTTCCTGGACTCTGCCTGATGACTTTTGAAATAACAAGAACAAAACAAAACAGAATAGTAATCCACTCTTCAAGCTCCTGTTTTAGCTGGAATCTTCTGTTAACAATTTATTGAATAATATTCTACATTATTTCAGTGCTCTCTTCACTATGAAGCCTTCTCTGATTCCCACAGGTAGAAATGATTTCTCTCTCCTCTAAACTAGCAAAGCATTTTGTATTTCTTGTTGTATCTTCACAATGCATCTCATAATATTGGTGGGGTAGGGAGTTTTGTATCTATTCTTGTCCCACTTTTTTTATAAATAATAACTTTTTATTTTCAAGATATATACAAAGATAGTTTTGAATATTCACCCTTGCAAAACCTTGTATTCCAAATTTTTCTCCCTTCCTTCTCCCCACTCCACCCTAGACATCAAGTAATCCAGTGCTCCACAAGAAAAATCAGATCAAAAAGGAAAAATGAGAAAGAAAAAAAAAGCCAGCAAACAGCAACAAAAAAGGTGAAAATATTATGTTGTGATCCACATTCAGCCCACATAGTTCTCTCTCTAGATGCAGATGGCTCTCTCCATCATAAATCTATTAAAATTGGCCTGAATCATCTCACTGTTGAAAATAGGCACATCTATCAGAATTGATCATCACATAATCTTGTTACTGTGTACAATGTTCTCTTGGTTCTAGTCACTTCACTTAGCATCAGTTCATGTAAGTCTCTCCAGGCCTTTCTGAAATCATCCTGCTTATTGTTTCTTATAAAAATAATATTCCTAACATTCACATAACATAACTTATTCAGCCATTATCCATTTGATGGGCATCCCCTCAGTTTCCAGTTTCTTGCCACCACAAAAAGTGCTGCTACAAACATTTTTGCATGTAAGATCTTTTTCTTTTTCATGATCTCTTTGGGATACAGATCCAGTAGAAGCACTGCTGGATCAAAGGGTTTGCACAGTTTGATAAGCCTTCAGGCATAGTTCCAAATTGCTCTCCAGAATGGTTGGATCAGTTCACAACTCTACCAATAATGTATTAGTGTCCCAGTTTTCCCATATCCTCTCCAACATTTATCATTATCTTTTCCTGTCATCTTAGCCAATATGAGAGCTGTCTTAATTTTCATTTCTCTGATTAATACTGATTTAGAGCATTTTTTCATATCAATCCCACTTTAAAAAAAAAAATAGAATCATTGTGATATATTAGTAGAGCCAAAATTGGAGTCAGGAGAATCTGAGTTCAGATCCTGCCCCCAACACTTATCAACTCTATTACTCTGGGCAAGTCACTAAATGTGCCTCTGGAAACTTCCTAAAACTTATGTTATCATGTTATCATGATATGATATTATCATGTTAGAGCATACACCTGAAATCTGGTTTGACTTAGAGATCAAAATGAGCTTAACTTGATATCTTGCTACTCTTTCATCAAAACTACTGAGAGTTTAGAGTATAGATGAATGACCCGTGTTGTTTTCTCCAATTGTATCTTTTAGAAAGCATGATTGAAAGGATGAGCATTTTCCTGCCAAATGTAATTCTTTGCAAATAAGCATTTTTCATTATCTCTCTTGGATTCCATTTGGTTATAGGTTGGAAATACCCATACTGTTCCCTCCAACTGGAAACAATTAAGTTTGAAACAGGCAGAGAAAGATTAAGGATCTAGGATTTTGTGTTTTCTAAAAGCTACCTCTGAACAGGTAAATGGATTATTTCTTTTTTTTTTTTCCTAAATTCTTGCCCCTGGAAGTAATGGATTTGTTTTTATAACAAACCACTAAGTTTCAGTGACATATTTAGGACTGAGGATAAGATATCATTGCTGAAAGAGGCAAAGAGGAAGCATTCTCTGTTCCTGGGTGATATGCCCTTTTACATGACCAAGAAGAGAAGTGAGCTCCAAGAGATGAGCAGGCTAAGGCTGCCAGACTGCCCTGAGTGCCAGGCAAACAATGTACCACTCATCCTGAAGAGTAATCAGAGACCCCTCTGGCCTCCTTGCCTGTCCATCTGTCTTTCACTTTACACCCAAAATGACGCATAACAAAATTATCCTTTTTCAGAATCAAAGTCTTTTTGCTCTTTTACTGACTGGCTCTCTCCTCTCTGTTGAGCTCATGTTTTGTTTTGTTTTGTCTCCCTGTCCTATGAAAATGTTGCCCGTCCTTTCCCGCTCTGAATTTAGCTCTTGGCTTTGCCATTTGTACATCAAGGAAGAATTTATGGGCTAAACATCCCTTGTCCCTTGATGCTCTCCTGTACAGACTTTCATGAGGTGGTGATATCGTAGAAGAATGGTTTTCAGACTTTCCTAGCCAGAACCACCATTTTATTCAAAGCCAACATTCAAGCAAGCATTCCTTTTCTTAGTTTAACTTCCTTCATTCCCCTGTGAAAACTTGCTTAATTTTCATTTTTGTATTGAATTGGGAGGTTCACTTAGAAAACTAAATTAGTGAAGGAGAGAACAATAAGGCATCAGCTCATGCAAAGTATACACATTCTTTTGCCTCTTCATAAGATTGTAGAATAAGAGCTACGAAGGATTTTAGGGATCACAAAAACCAACCTTTTCATTTTACAATTGGGGAAACACAGATAAAAAGAGCTTAAGTGACTTGTCCAAGGTTACATAAGTAGCTAAAGTTAAATATTTGTAGGTAGATAACAGTGGGCAATAGAGATAGCAGCTGAGCCTATATCCTATGATTCCTAAATTTTCCATTGTATAAAGCAATTCTTTGAGCATAGCATAAGGATTGAGTACTTGGTTCCATTCTATCAGAGAGATGTTGAATAAATACTACATAATATCATAGCTCTAGAACTGGATGAGACCTTAGAAACCATTTAATCTAATGCCTTCATTTTTCAGATGAGGAAAACTGAGACAGGTAGTAAATTTCAGAGACAGGATGAGAATCTAACACCTCCACTCCATTCCCAATGCTCTTTCCATTGTACCACAAACACTAGAAGAGAAGCCACTACTCTGGAAATAAACAATTTGTTACTAGCTAGCTGAATGAATTTTAATTAGTCACTCAACTTCCTTGTGACCCCTCTCCTTGGATGATATTGTCTATCTTATCTAATATTAGTCTATATGTGTATATTGTGTGCATGTATACACATATGTGTACATATATATGTGTATATATATATATATATATATATCTTTCTATCTAAAAACTACCTTTGCATCTTTTACCTCATTTGATTGTGGTCCTATGAGGTAAGTAGTTTAAGTAAACTTCTCACCAGAAAGAATGAGTAATTTGCCCAAAATTACTATCCCTATTAAATGATAGAATTAGAGCTCAACCCTCATCCTCAGGAGTCTTCCTGCTATATATAGCATGATGCCTCACAGAAATGGAAAGAAATGAAAGATATTAAAAAAAAAACATACTGTTAAGGTTTATTGCCAAATGAATAGTAAGCATTAAAGGAATTTAAACAGAGAAATTTCACTATGGGCTGATATGGTCAGAAAAGGCTTCATGGAAAAGAAGAGATTTGGATTGTATCTTGAAGAGTGGTTAGAACTTAGGTATGTAGAGGGAAGTAAGAATAATCATTCCAGGCTGTCACCCACCAATCTATTGCAATTTCAAAAGTCAGTTTGGTTACAAGAAAAGCTTTAGACTGCACTACCAGTGAAAGAAGAGAACAAGTGGATGAGTCCAAAAGAAGAGGGGAAAATTAATGAAACAGACAGAAAGGAAGGATGAAAGCCATAAGAAAGGATAATAACAAAAGGCACCTTATCATTAGTATTTTACTGATTCCTTTCTCTCCCTCCCATCATCCAAATACTAAAGAATAGAATCATGGTATGTTTCTTCAAGGAGGCTTTCATCCAAAGGTTCATCTCATCCTGAACTAGCACTAATTTGTTCACCTGCTCCCTGGAAAGAAAGAAGCAAGTTCTATAACCCCTATTTGTTCATACTCTAAATGATATTCCTTTTAATTTCTCTTTTGAATATTAAAGCAGTGTTTTGTAGAATTAAAGAATGAAGTAAAATGACTCTTAGAGATCGTTTATTACAACCCACTCACTTAACAGGAGAAGAAACTGAGGCCCTGATATATTAGTAAACAATTAAATACTAAATTATATGGTATTCATTGTCTTTTATTCTCAGAAGATCATGACTTCAAGAAGGTGATATCATAATTTGCAAGTGAACTGGATTTAAGTGAGGGAAGTTTGTGCAAAGTCACCACCCTCACTTCTCTTCCAGAGCCATCTAGATTCAGTGATAAGATATAGATCAGGACTATTGGAAATGTCTCCAGATGCAATGCGGAGGCCTTGGCCTTTTTAAGCTAAGGTCTTTCCCAGGTCTCAGTTTGACTGAGACAATGCTGATTCAGTGATTAAGTCAAAGTAAGAAATGAGGTAAAGGATGGCCTGTTTTACCTAGTCAAAAAAACAAAAAGCAACATCAGTCTGGGAGGAAAGATCCTTTGGGTTTCTGACCAAAACAGAAACAATTACTCTTTGCACTTACTCTGAGCCATCATAGCCCAGTGACCAAGTGAAACTTGGGCTGGGTCCTATTGTTGGCCAATCATTGAAAGCCAGAGAAATTAGGGTTTAAGGCTTGGACCTTTAAAAAAAAAAAAAAAAAAAGCTAGCCTGGAAATCCCAAGATATCTCACAAGGTTTCAGCAATCAGAATTTTTATTCTTTGGGCAAAGCACCCAAAGGTAAAGGTATGATTCCCTTATGTGGATAGAGGGAGAGTAGGAAGTAAAGAAGAAAGTGAGGAAGAAGGGACTTGTGTTGCCCAACTGGAACTGCAATGGGGCAACTGCTTCTACTCCCAGATCATTGTTTGTCCTTCATTCCTGAAAAGAACCATGCTATCAGGAAGGTGATGGTAATCAAAATTTAAAGGAAATGTATATTTGGAGTAGAATGGCTGGAAAAGACTTCAACAAAGGAAAGCCTTCAAGAGAAGCTTTAAAGGATAGGTTAGATTTAGATAAGAGAAGAAGACATGAGAAATCATTCCAGATACAATGAACAGCATAAATGTGGTTATAGAGAATTAAGATTCTATAATAAATATTTGTTGTGCAACAATGATTCTCAATATTTCTGTTATATGATCTGAGAAAGGCAAAATTGTAACTACTGTACAATTGTAACTAACAAGTCTATGTGAGAGGATTCTAAATACTAAGAGAGCTGCCCATCCTTATCCCATTTAAATGTTAATCAACTGAAACACTGGGGCAAGATCCAAGTCTGAAAACAAAGTTGAACTTGGTGGAGAGGAAGCTGCCCAGGAGGTTAAGATCAGGTATCTGCCAGCTAGTCTTTATTTAGAGGTAGAGAAGCTGCAGAGTTACAGCTGAGATATTAGTTCTAAATTTGGAGTCCTTTGGAAGAGAAACAGAGTTCCATCATCATCACCAGCCTTAAACAACATGATAAAAAGAGGACTGACTATGCTTTCCCAATCTCTCTGCTCTCTGTCCTTTTTCTCTTTAGTGTATTCCCTCCATCACCATTCAGTAACTTGGCATCCTTTGAAAACCTGTCATGAAAGTGTCTGAAATTCATCCATACTAAAATTAAAATGACTGATAACAGCTTTAGTGTTTCCTTGAACAGGAAAGTAGGGAGGGAATCACAGAGGCTTTTAACTAAAGGAATAAATCACCATTGGAAAGAAAAAAATATTAAGGATTTGGTTAGAAAGGGCAATGAAGGTAAAAAGGGACTAGTACAAGAAGAAAAAGTAGAGAAAAAAAACATTCCCAGGAATCCAGAAATTACAGTATATATGTACTACACTATTTCTTTAATGGTTAAAAAAAAATCCTATAGCCTCTAGAGCCACTGGTTTCTTATTGGGAAGAGTTTACATATCTGAAAGGAAAGTAGGTTCCCTAAAAACACAGATTACCTTAGACTAGAGGCTAGCAAACTACTGCCTTCAAACCAAATTCTATCCACCTAGTTTTGAACAGCCCCTAGGTTTTTACATTTTAATAAAGTTTTGTTGCATTTCAGAGTGTAAAAATCATTCTTAGTTTGTTGATGCTGTCCTTAAAGCATCCTAAGAGCCTGCAATAGGAATACATTAATTAGAGAGCTGCAAGCTGTCTTTCCAGAAGCCAACAAAGTATTAGTATGACTATTTGACACAGCCTGGATCAAGGAAAGTTCAGGGCAAAAAAGCAGAAATCATAACTTACATTTGTGCAAGGTTTTATAAACTGAAACTTTTCACTTTTCCCTCATTTAATCTTTCCAAACAGCCCTGTGATATAGACAAGGGCAGTTAGGATTTTCTCCATTTTTACAAATGATGAAATTAAAGTTCAGAAAGATTGAATCATAACATGACAATAGTTAAGTGGCAGAGAAAAGATTCTTCTGACTCCAAATCCAGAGCTTTTAACATGTTTTCAGATTAGGCATGGTTGACTTCCTAAACACTTTCAATTACTCTTGTCATTTTCCCTAGAATTGAGTAAACACCTGGCACTTCCAATGGACTTTATAAAGGATACAAGACTAACACTTGCTGTGGAATCTGGCTGTTACATCAGGCTTTTATTACAAGGAGCTGCTCTATAGCCAAATCCTTAAGAGAATGTGGTATGCTATATGGGGCTTCTACTCTGATTACCTACTACTCAAACTTTTTAACACCTTGCTCTAACCCTATGGCAATCTATCTCTTACTATGGTTGTACAATGTAAAATTAATATGTTATTACTAACTCATCAATCATCATAGTAAGCTCCAGGTACATATCTCCCTACCTGGTGGTGGTGGTGATGTGGTAGTAGTAGTAGTAGTAGTAGTAGTAGTAGTAGTAGTAGTAGTAGTAGTAGTAGTAGTAGTAGTAGTAATAGTAGTGGTAGTAGTAGTAGTAGTAGTAATCATAGTAAGTTCCAAGCACATAGCTTCCTACCCAGCTGGAGGAGGAGGAGTAAGAGGAGGAGAAGTAAATCATAATAAGTTCCAGGCACATAGTTCTCTACTTGGGAAGAGAAGGAAGAGGAAGAGAAGGAAGAGAAGATATAATAGTAGTAGTGGTAGTAATAATAATTATACTACTAATAATAATAATAGGAGGAGGAGGAGTTATAGTAATATTAATTATAGTAGTAATATTAACAGTAATAGTAAAAATAGTAGCATAGCAGTTTTGTTGTTGTTATTGTTGTTGAGCTTCCATACACTCTGCTTCCATAAACATTTCACTTTTTCCTGTGAATCTCATCATGACCCTAATTCATGAGCCTAAAGGCTCATAGGAAGGCTCATAGACCTAAAGCTAGAAGGGACTTTAAAAGCCATCTAGTCCAAATCTCCCATTTTACAAATGAGGAAATTAAGACTCAAAGAGCTTAAAACATTGTCTGAGTTTGTAGGAGCAGATCAAGATCTGGAAGTGCCCCCAGAAGCTGTCCAGCCCCTATACTTGTTTGCTGATGAAGGAATTGAAACTCTGAGGGATTAAGTGATTTGAGATAATGGTTTAGAGTTAAAAAGCAAAGCCAGGATTTGAATTCAAATCTTGTGGTTCCAAGTTCACCAATGTTTTTAGTACATAACCCAGCTTTACTGAACATGCATGAGCATTACCATTGATGAATGACAAAAAAAAAAAGGTTAAACGACTTGTATAAGATCACACATGAAGCTAGTAATAATCTGCATACATACACACACACATACACACACCACATTCCTAGTTCAAGATTCATGCTTTCCCTTTTTAAATATACTAGTTCTATGCATTTTATACACCACAGTTACTTTTCAATAAATCCCTCTTCCATTGAACTTTCCTTTATCACAAAGAAAAACAATTAAGCAAAATCAACAAAAATAGCAAAAAGATATGATGGTATATGCAAAAATTCCACGCAGAAAGTCCACCTCCTCTGCACTGAAAGGAAGGAACTGGGTTTCATCATTGGTCCTCTGCGATTTAAGATTGGTTATTGTATATAATCTGAATTTTGGTATCATTTAGTTTGTCTTCATTTATATTAATGAAATCATTTTGTTTATTGTTCTCCTAGTTTTGCTTTCTTTCTTCTGCCTCAATTCAATCAAGTCTTCTCTGTGACTTTGTAAGACTCAACTTTAATGAATAGCCAGCCCTATTTTATAGTCTCTATAACACAAACTCTCAAAGTCTGGGACTGCTTAATTCCTGTCTAATTCTAATGGATGATGCCTTCATAATCATAGGCAAATTGAATGAAAGATGTTACTTCCTATTCTAATAAAGGGAGCATGACATAGTGTAATCACTAGAAAGCTGCCCCTTGCTGAAGTCAGCAAGATCTGAGTTGAAGTTCTTCAGACACACACTAATTGTACATCCCCTGGCAACTTCTTAGACACTCTAAGACTATAAGCTAAAGTTGCCTACCTGTGTTGGCAAAAGGAATGTCCTCACTGAGTTGCCTCTGCCAATGAAATTGCAGGTCTGATTCAAAAGAAAAAAAAAAGGTAAGGTATGAGACTGGGGGGAAGCTTTTCAATATATTGAATTTGTTACAGTAATATTCTTTCATCCTTGTTCTTTATAATCTCTCCAGAGTGAAACTTAGAAGGTCAAAGAAATATTCAGGTGATGCACTTGGTCTTATTTAAACATCTCCTCTCTCTCCCAAAACAAGAGGGAAATAATAAATACCTCCTTTGTGAATACAATCTTCAAGTTTTCAATCTTTTCAATCTGTACTCACTTAAAAAAATAAGGTTCCTTTTATAAATAAGGAAACTAAGATAGTAAGCAGCCAAATGACATAACCAAGATCACACAATGAATTAGTGATATAACCAAGAATAGAATTCAGATAGCCTGACACAGCCCCAGCCTGTTTTCACAAAACCCTTAAGGTAGGAGCAGCTCCGATCTTTTCTCTCCTGGTTCCTCCAAGCTCCTGTAACAAACAGAGACACACACCCCAAAAATGGGATATTAGCAGGCATCTTTCTTCTGTTTGGACCAAATGCCAGTTATTTCCCTAATTAACTAAGTCTTTCTGCCAACTACTAGAATGAGGTATGCATAGCATAAAAGGGCCCCTGCTCCTGCCTGCTACTATTCTGTTGTAAGGGGAGGGTGGTCAGGAAATATGTCTGGAATCTTATCCCTCCCTGCTCAGGCCCTGAGAATTTATTGCTGATTCAATCTCTTACCCAAGCAAGATAGAATCTGACTCTGCCCCTCTGTGGTGAGACTGAGAATCAGTATAGGAATTCGCTGCTACTCAATTCAATTAAAACATTTATCAGGTGGCTATTCTGGACAAGGGCCATACTGGCAATGTTTTTGGTCTCAAGATTCATAGAATATGAAAGCTAGACAGATGCCTTAGAAATCTACTAGACATCTAGAAATCTTTTCTCATTTTAGGCTTTCCCTCTTCAGAGGCAGGAAAGGATTGTACCTCACTTACAGACTTTTCTACCATATACCTCACTCCCTGACACACTGGTTGACACAAGTAAGCTCATTTGAACTCATTTTCTTTCTTTCTTTCTTTTCTGTCTTCTTTCCTTTTTTCTGTCTTCTTTTCTTCCTTCCTTCCTTCCTTCCTTTCCTTTTTCCTTTCTTCTTTTCTCTTTTCTGTCTTCTTTCTTTCTTTTTTCCTCCCTTCCTCCCTCCCTCCCTTCCTCCCTTCTTCCCTTCCTTCCTTTCTTTTTCTTCCTTTCTTTCTTTCCTTCTTCCTTTCTTTCTTTCCTTCTTCCTTTCTTTCTTCCTCATTTCCTTTCAGGCAATTGGTATTAAGTGGCTTATCTAAAGTCACACAACAAGTAAATATCTGAAGCAAAATTTGAACTCTGGTACTCTTGACTCCAAGGAAAATACTCAATCCACTGTGCCACCTACCTTCCCTGAAATCATTTTCAAATAAGTTATGTGTAATTAAGAAGATGAATTTTTGTCAAGGAAAAAAAATCATGTAGTACATTTCAAAGCCATCTAGTAAATGAAAGAACCCTAGATTCAATGTCATGAAATCTAAGTTCAAATGCTGCCTCTAGATGTTTGAAGGTATGCTGCATACAAGGATATGCCCATAACTCAAGCCACATGAAAATGAGAAGGTAAATTTACTATAAAGGAAAAAAAAATCATGTAGTGCATTCCAAAGCCAAATATAAAGGAAGGAATAATAGATTTGGATTCATGAGACCTGAGTTCAAATACTGCCTCAGACTCCTTCTAGTTATGCAATCTCAGGCAAGTCATTTGGCTCTCTCAAAAGTCAATTCATCTCATCATCTGTAAAATTAAAGTGTTGGAGTAGGTGTTTCCTAAGAAATCACCTAGCTCATAAATTGTGAATCCATGATCCTGTGAAATAAAATGAACCAGGGAAACAATATCCACATTGACTCAAATAATGTAAACTAAATGAATAATAAAACAAAGCCCAGTAATTATGATGCCCAATCATGGTCCCAGAGGAGAGATGAAGAAATGCTTCTCTCTCTCCTCTGTTTGAAAAAGTGAAAAACAAACTATTTGCATAGAATGTTGCATATGCTACCAGATGAGTTCATGGGTCAAGTGTTTTTCTTTAAATGTTTTCCTCTATTGCAAGGGAAGGATTGCTGTGAGAATATCCCACAAGTAGAAGAAAAATAACTATGATACTTCAACAAAACTTTAAACAAAAAGAAAGAGAGGACACTGGACTGGGAAACAGGAAATCAGACATGAACTTTCAGTACAACTTTGGACAAACACTTTGGGCTCCTCTTTGGGGCTCAGTCTTCTCATCAGTAAGATGGGGAAGAGGTTGGATTAGAATGAGTTCTAAGTCCCTTTAACTTTCAAAAGTTGATGATTTTATACCTAACATGTATTAGGTATAAATACCATGGCCATTCTGAGTGCTCTGTCGAAGAATCACTAGGGTACGCTCCCTTCCTATTCTTGAGTACTGACATCCTACGTCCCCCTTACAGAGAAAAGTAGCCAGGCAGAACACTGCTATGTATGAATCACTGACATGGAAACATTTATGAGAGTAGTAAAGGAAAGCAATCACATTTCAGCAGAGAGTTACAGGGAAACTGTAACTGATAAACTGTTATTTTTCTATTCTTGTCTCTCTACACCACAGGGTCCCTGTTTGCTACTCTGAAGCCCCCAGACACTGTCTTCAAAGTGGTCTTCTGGCTTGGCTACTTCAACAGTTGCATCAATCCCATTATCTATCCCTGCTCCAGCAAGGAATTTAAGCGCGCCTTCCTCCGCATTCTCAGATGCCAGTGCCATCGTCGGAATCGGCTAGGCTGGTGGAACTACAATTACCGAGCCTGGAATCGAGGCTCCTTTGAACATTCTCGCAAGGACTCTCTGGATGACAGTGGGAGCTGCCTAAGTGGTAGCCAGAGGACCCTCAATTCAGCCACCCCAAGCCCTGGATACCTGAGCAAAGTCACCCACCCACAAGTGGAGATGTACACTTTCTCAGAATGGAAGAGCTCTGGTACCTTCCTGAGCCCACCCCACCCAGAGCCACCAGGGCGTCACCGAGACACAGGCCACCTCTTCACCCTCAAATTCCTAGCGGAACATGAGGGACACCCAGTGCTGGACAGCAATGGAGGCTGTGAGGTAGCTGCCGACATGGCCAATGGCCAAGCTGGCTTCAAAAAAAACATGCCCCTTGGGCCAAATCAGTTCTAAGGGACCATCTCTAATATCCCCCCTCATCCTACTCCATCATTCATTGGCAGACCCCCACACCTGGTTTCCTGCCCTGGGGAAGACATAGGGGAACAAGGAAATTCAACACTCAATAAACACAGGTTCCCAAAGGGAAATTGAAGGGAGGGGAGAAGTGAGCAAAGGATAACTGCATTTCTGGCGGGTGCACGGGTGCCAGACTTGTTTCCTATCATAAGGAAGATCTAGGCCCAGAGCAGGTGAAAAGGAATACATGGAGCTCAATGTTTAGCTGCTGTGGAATTGCTAGGTGACAGCTACAATATAAGCATATATGAAATGAGTTGCGCTATATATATTTCTATATATATATATATATATATATATATATATATATATAATATACATATGTATATAACAGTAGATATACAGTGTCTATGTGTGTGGTATGCATGTATGTGTGTGTGTGTGTGCATGGGCACCCCAGTGGGGAAAGTATGAATGTGAGTCAAAGAGGAAACCAGTGGCGTTTTGTTTTGTGATTTAACTTTGTACCTCTCAGCGATCTCAACAATCGCTGTCCAGCACTTCCCTGTATTTCACTGAACGTTGGCACTTTAGGGGGGAAAAAAAGTCAGACATTAAAAGTCATTTCTCATGTGTTTTCTCTTGTAGTTTGTGACTTATTGTTCTATTTGTAGCTCTGGCCTCAGGATTCCTCCTCTTCCAAGGCAGTCCCTTTCCTTCCTCTCTACTCACCTCTGGGCTACTAATATCATCCTAAATGAGTCCTTCATTTCCCAAATGGACTCTTTTCCTCTCATTTTATTAAATCCCAGTTTCTTGGAATGTTTGATTATGAAAACTTTCAGCTAATCTCAGAGGTCCAATCTGACCTTTTATCTAAAAGATTAATCTTTTCTGCAAATTTCTTCCTAGATCACCTAGATTAAGTATCCCCTCTGTCAGCTGTCCTTCAAACTTGTAAATACAAATTCAACATGAAGAGATCTCTGGCTCATACTCAAACAAGTTCTCATGACTTAGCACTTATGAAATTAATAATCTCCTTGAGCATCTCAGAGCACAGACTAAAAAATAATCTAAGCCAATTCACTCATTTTCCATGTGAGAAATGGGTCTAAGGACTTTTTAGTTATCCAAGATAACTCAGCTTGCTTAATGATGGGGTTGATACTAGAACCCACTTCTCAAATCCTACTCCAATATTCTTTCTACTAGATCACATTACTATCTACACCAAACCACCTCATTAGGCTATGAAAGTCCCTGCCTGCCCTTGGGAAACTAACTTTCTAAATCTAACCTCAACTTTACAGAGTAAGGGGTAATCCAGAAACATGTGGAATGAAAGGAAATTACTTCCCTCCTATAATTTTCCCGTCTCCCATTCACAATAATCCATCAAATACTTCAATAACCAACAAATAAGTGTATTTCTCAAACTAGCTCTGCCTAGTTCTATGTTTTGATTACCTCATCTCATTACTGGCATTAGTACCTCATAAAGGAGGGATTGTCCAAACCACTCTGCTGCAAAATCAAGGATTTTGCTCAAGGATTCTCTTCCCAACCAGATTTTCCAGAATGGAACCCAGAAACAACAACTCACCATAATTCTTTCTTGCTTCCAGGTTATCTAACTGTTCAAAGATATCATGGACAATTTACAATGCTTTTATATAAAAAGCTACTGAGGAAGATCATCAGGCCTGGCAGCCAGTAATTCAAATCAATTGAGCAAAAATTTATTAATCCTATTAGCAAGGTAAAATCCTAGGTACTAAGGATACAGAGGTTGAAAATTACAACAAAGTCCTTGTATTGAAATACCAAAAGGGAGATAAAAATAAACATGACACAATACAAACTATAATAAAAATAAATGAGGAACCCAGATAAAATG
Organism: Myrmecobius fasciatus; assembly: GCA_023553655.1. Lineage (NCBI taxonomy): Eukaryota > Metazoa > Chordata > Mammalia > Dasyuromorphia > Myrmecobiidae > Myrmecobius > Myrmecobius fasciatus. The sequence continues at coordinate 32,586 of JAJPUD010007854.1, read as the reverse complement.
CTATATGAAATTTTAGAAAGGAAAATTTTAACTGAGGAAATACTACTCTGTGTCAGGAAGTTAGAAGATGGAAAATACAATGCAGATATGTGAGGTCCTGGGCATTTTCTCTCAATTCATGCTAACAATGGTAGAATTCCAGACTGATTACATCTCTCTTAAAGTTTTAAGGGTGACCCAAAGGAATTATTTGGTTCTCTCCTATGTTATCACCTTAAGCCTCTATTCTGGTATACATTCCCCAAATCAACTGCTGTGATACCATTTAACCAATTAACATAAATTAGCTTTTACAAAGAGACATTTGCTGAGAAAATATAGCAAGAACCCATGTACAAAAACACCCCCCTCAAATACTGGGACACATGCTCCCCTCTACCATCTTGGTGCCTAGTGAGATTTTAGAGTATCTGCCAATCTTTCCACCAAACAGTTCACTTTAAAGTGTAGCTTAATCAGTGAATAAATGCCTTGCTTGTACAACATAGTGTCTCAGTTGCTATGGTTAATCTTCTGCTGGGCTAGGTCAAGTAACTCCCTCCAGAAGCTGTAGCTTCTCACATATTCTGCTGCCTCTTCTAGCTTTGCAAAGTTCATAAGGTAGTTCCATCTCCAATTGTCCAGTTGAGAACTATGAAAAGAATAGTCACAAAGATGAAGGCAACATAGGAACCAGGTGTTCAACACCTAATTACACCCCAGTAGGAATGACTTGAAGACCTTCTCCAACCAGGACCAAAGCAGTTCTTGACTCACGATCAGGAATAAAAAGAGATATAATCAGTCAATGAGTACCTTTTTGTATGCATGCTCATTTCCAACTCAGCAGGCAATTAAAAGGTTTTTTCTTCCCTACATAGCAAGTGGACAAAAATGACACAGAATGCATGCTCTGAAGTAGAAGAGTTGGGTTGCTCCCTTCTATGTCATCACCCATTGCCAAAAAAAGATTTTACAAGTTCCCACTTGCATCCCTTACCCATGTTCCTAGGATTAGGCCCTCAGTAATCAATTTCTCATTATGTAGAGAAGAAAAGAAAGACTATTGAGCATTCAAACTAAATAATTGGTGTGATGCTTTTCTTGTAGAAGAAAGATGTAACTCCTCTGGAGAAAGTAACTTCTAAGGATGATTATCCAGGAATAGGGAGAAAGAATACAAGAAGTGTTGGTGGGAGATGGAAAAAGCTATTATCTACCTACAAAATAATATTTTCCCGTGATGTTATATAGCTGAAAATCAATATCCCACTTTCTAAAGAATAAAAATTGCAGGCATCTACAATTGGCAAGAGATATATCATTAGTACAAGTGTCAGAAAAGTACTGACAACTTTTGAAAAAAAAAACATTGTATAAAAGTATCATCTATGAAATGTCTGATCAGAAAAAGAGATAGGCCAGTCATATAGCAATGCCAAGAGATAATAAATTGAGTGTCTGAATATCATACTAACTCTCACTGATTGTTAAAGACCTAAAAGACCTCTGTATTGGAGACTATATCAGAAGACAAGAACTATACAAGAAAACATGAATGGTTTGCAATCAAAAAAGAATCATACATTTTAAGAGCTGGTAGGCACATTAGCAGCCATGTTCTCCAATGCATACATCAATGCATACAACAAGTGGTTGAGAGAAATGATTATCAATAACTAATGATTTGGTGAGATTCAGAGTTCTTCCTTTTTCTATTTTCAAGACCTCAGTCTCAGAAGGTTGAATTAACTTTCTCTTCCATCTGACCTCACCCAACTGAACAGGGAATCTTTAGTCTAAGGTGAATTCCATTCAATTAAGTATGTCTAAATTCCCCAAGGCTAAGGGTAGTATGGGCATAGAGATAGTCTTTCTGTCTAAGGATAATGATGTCATTCTCAACTCCTCATTGTAATATTTATTTGCTCATTAATTGTTAATCAATAAGGGTTGATTCCCACCCTGGAGAATACCTACTCTTTGAAGGGTATATAAACTGTGAGCCTGCCTCTATGACTATCTTTGATTTAAGAGAGATGACCAAATTACCATCCTTTTATTAAAATGCTGGTATTATTAATAAAATCATTAAATTACCCAAAATTATCTCTTGAATCTTTTTAATCACTATATAACCATGCAGCCTTTTATCAAAGACATCTGAGAAGGAAACCACCACCTCTCCATGCAGTCTGTTCCACTTTCAGACAGCTTTAAGTGTAGGAAGCTTTTCCTGATATCAAGTTTAAATTTGCCTCTTTACAAATTCTTTCCATGGTTCCTGGTTCTGCTCTCTGGGGCCAGACAGAACAAAACCATTTCATCTTTCATATAACAGCCCTCCAAATAATGGAAGACAGATAGCTCATCCTTCCTGAGTCTTCCCTTCTCCAGGCTAAATGTGAACAGTTCTTTCAACCAATCTTCGTATGTCATCAGGTTAAGACCCTTCATCATCCTACTTTCCCTTCTACAGAGCTATTCCAGCTTGTCAATACTTTTCTTAAAGGGAATCCCAGAACTGGAAAAAATTACTCCAGCTAAGGCCTAATGAGCCCAGAGTACAGTAGGATCACCACTTTCCTATTTCTGGAAGCTATACCTCTTTTAATGAAGTACACAACCACTTTAGCATTTCATGGCTACCACATCACACCACTGACACATATTGAGCTTTTCGCTCACTAAAAACTTTGGACCTTCTTCAGACAAGCTACAGTCTAACCATACTTGATGCTTAACATGATATAGGTACTTAATAAATGCTTGCTTAACTATCTTGTACTAGTGAAGTTGCTTTATTTAGACTCAAGTGTAAGATTTTATGTTTTTCCCTATTGAATTTCATCTTCGTTTCAGCCCAATGAATGCTCTTGTTTGCTGAGCAGTTGTTGATACTGTCATACAATGTGTTAATCATTCCTCCCAGTTTTGTCTCATCCAAAGATCTATACCAGATGAGGGAAATAGCCATTTGGTGAGAACAAAGCTCCATTTAATAAACAAGTATTACAAAGATCGGCTGTGTTCCTAAGGTCATAACAGGAAATCTCCAAAACTTATCAAATCTAATGATCACTATGCCTACTGATAATTCAGGTGAGGAGCAAATGATAACACAAGAAGGAATTTAGAAAACATTTCTTTTTTTTCCCTGAGGCAATTGGGGTTAAGTGACTTGCCCAAGGTTACACAGCTAGTTAAGTGTCTGAGGTCAAACTTGAACTCAGGTCCTCCTGACTTCAGGGCTGGTGCTCTAACCACTGAGGCACCTAGCTGCCTAGAAAACATTTCTAAGAATTGTAAAATGCTGGGCAAGAAACTGAAGATTTCAGAAGTACAAATGATGCTTAATCATGACAGCTGATTTAAAGTGGGCTTACTACTGAATTAAGAACCATAAGAAGAAAAAGAAAGAAGTAAATTCTGCGGCTAGGAAGATGATGCTAAAGAATAGAATGTGAATTTCTGGACCACAGGTTAGAAAAAGAATAATGGACTCTTGGCACAGGATAGAATGAAAGCCCATAAAATATATTTGTTTGAATCTGTGAATCTGATGAATAGGATTTAAAATTAAAAATTGAAAAGGCAGAAAACTGCAAACACAGATACTTTTAAATACAAATTACATACATACATATACTCACACACACATACACATATATACAAAACCATATACTATAAAGAGATAGGCATGACAAAGAAAAATAGAAGGGACTGGTAAGTCACAGGAGACAGTAAAAAATTCCATCAATAAAAAATATGGCTTCAAGTAATTATATACAAATGTGAAAAGTGTGGGTAACAAGTAGAGTGACCTAGATATCCTAATGCAAGCAGAAATTTTAGTACATATGACCAAGATTTGGTGGGACAGAACTCTTGTCCAGAATATGGCCTTGGAAGGTATACTTATGAGAGGCAAAAGGAGTAGGGAGATGGAGTAGCATTGAATATTAAAATAAAATTATGTGAGGAGATCCAAGAATCTTGAATGAAAGGCTAAAAGGAGAATATTTGAGGATGGAAAGCAAAAGTAGTATTTCTGTGCAACACATGACAGGCCACCCAGACAAAAGGGAGAAATTGAGGCAGATCACCAAAAAAAGAAAATATGATGTACAATTATGGAGGACTTTATTCTTGATTCACCTTAAAAATAACTTCATTTTTCAAAAAGTAGAGAAAGAAACAAGCTTATCTGCTTCAGGCCAATAAGAGTAAGAAAAGAATTGGCTGCTGAAGTACAGATAATGGGTGCCTTCAGGTTAAGGGACCATTCCATCTTAGATTTTTCGATAGAGAAGAAGAAAGTCCAACAAGTTGGAGTTGGAGATTTTTCTGTACTCCTCAGATAGAATGGGTGCTGTGCTAAAATATACATCTCTTGGCTCCCTTAAATATTGTTAGCCTAGGAGATATAACTGGGTTCCAGCTAACTTTTGATCACTCTGTCATTTGGAGGAAAAGGGAGATCCCAAGCTCTTTATCCAAGTTTTAACCCCTTTGTCACCAAATACTAATTCTACAATGAACATACATAGCAAACAGCAAAGAAGCCCATTTATCCAAATCATAGTAAAATAGAAATCTGAGAAGGTAAACACAGGAGAATTTGTACTAGACAATACAGATTGAAGGAGCTCTTCCATTGAGAGCAAAATAATTTTAGTTCAACCAAGAGAGAAAATCCTGGCTCTCATCCAAGGAGAAACTTTCCATAGTCACTAGTGTAACAATACTGCTTACACTAGGGAATAGGGACAGGATGGAGACTGTCAGTTCCTCTTATGTCTTCCCAGAGGTTTTTTTTTCCTTCAACAACTTGAATTGAAGTTCACCTCTTCCATCTTTTCTCTCAAAGCTGGAAACCAGGAGTGCCCAAAGCAACTCAACATTTGAAAGAAGCCTTGAAACTTAGCCTGTAGAGTACCAAAGGGGAATTGAAGCCCTTTAATCTGTTGCCAACTCTTCCCTACCCCTCCTACAGGAGAGGGTATTCATTGTCACACCAATAAGGAGACAGTCCCATACTAATGGGTTTGAGAGCAGGAGTTATATAGGGGAAAACTTCCTAAAATTGGAATGAATGCTATGATAATGATAACAGCTGCTCCACTCATAATTTCTCTGTTTCCTCTCCAAAGGACAATAAACTTTTGTAAGGATTGGCTTTTTGTCGAGTCCATATTTGATCACTGATTGACCTGTTTATGTACCAGAAAGTTCCTATGTACTCAACTGGTTTAGCTTTGTTCACTGATTGATTCCTGCCCACTCACCCATACCAAGAATTTCCTCTGTATTCAACAACTCACTTAGCTTTGTTTGGGTAAGGAATGAAAGGTTCTCCTGCTCATAATCAATTTATAAAATTTCATTAATCAATATGTGCAAGGTTAGCAAACTTTCCCAATTACAGTGATTGATAAGAAGCAGAGTCATCTGGTAATTAAATGTTCCTTAAGGTCTTCCTTCAGCTTGGTTCCTGTGAATCTCCTCAGCAGCAACAATCTAGATATTAAGGCAGAAATCCCTTGGAGTATCATATTGTACACTGCAATCACCACTTATGTTTACCTATGGAACTGAAAGGCTAGGGATCTGAACATTTGAATATGTATGAGTAATAAGTTATCCATGATTCCTGAAGGCTATGTTCCTTCTTTGTATCTTACCCAGTATCTCCTTATGCACTTTAACTATAAATAATAAAATAAAAATTACTAGACACATTGATAACCAATATAAAGAAGGCTATATATTAAAAGCGCCTAACTGCTCTTGATGAATTCATGTCAGTTGACTGAGATGAACAACATCCTTGGCTCCTAAAAGAACTGGCAAATATGATATCTGATCCATTATCAATAACATTTGAGTGAATTAATTAATAAAAAGAATTTGTTAGACTTACTATGTGTCAACCACTATGCTAAGTGCTGGGAAATAAGCAGAAAAAATGAAGTAGTCCCTACTCTAAAGGGTTTAATTGGAAGGGACAACATATGTGAAAGCAAATTTTTAAAAAACTGGACTTCCTAAGGGTATAGCTATAAATGCCCAAAGATGACAATGCCCAAAGAAAAAAAAAAAAATCATGTAAGATGAGAGAGATGGATGGAAAAAAACACATGTCTCAATTTAAAAGAGAGAGAGAGACAGAAACCAACAGAAAGACAGAAAGAGAGACTAAATAGAGTCCACAATCTGTAGGCCACTGAACTTGATTTCAATTCCTGGAGAAATTCTAGAATGAATTTAATCATTAGAAATGAAGTGATTAAACATCTAGAAAGAGATGAGATATGTATAAAGCCAGGATGGCTTCAGGCGGGACAGGCTATACCAGACTAACTTCATTTCCTGTTTTTGTTTTGGAGGGTTTTTGGACAAAAACCATATATTTTTTTGATTAAATTTTTATTTTAATTTATTTTCAGCTCCAAATTTTCTCTTTCTATTTCTCATCCCACCTTTGAGAAGATAAGAAGTATGATACTTATACATATGAAGTCATATAAAACATATCTGCATTAGCTATTTTTTCAGGGAAGGAAAACAAATAAAATAAATGAAAAAAAAATATTCTTCAATCCTAGTTCTCTCACTGCAGGTAAATAATATTTTTCATCATAAATCCTTTGGAGCTGTAGTAGATCATTGGATTGATGAGAGCTACTAAATTTTGATCAACAGCTAGGTTTTACAATGGATAGAATACCAGGTCTTGAATTTGAGATGACCAGTTCAAATCTGATCTCAGACACTTGAAAAAATTAGGAGCTCTTATCACCATAAGGACCAATCATAATTCCAAAGGACTAGTAAATGATAAAACAGGTTACCTACTTCCTAATAGAGAAGGAAAGTACAGAATAGAGGTCATTTTTAAAGACGATGTTGAGGGTAAAGGGGAGAGCTAAATGGTGCAGCCAATAAAGCAGTCCTGAAGTCAGGAGGCCCTGAGGGCAAATCACTAAACTCCAATTGCCACACACATACACAAAAGACAATGAGGAAATTTGTTTTGGTTTGACTATATGTGTATGTTCTTTAGATCAAAGATTCTTAAACCTCATGTGGGATCATGTGACTGAATGTGAGAGCCATGAAAAATTTGTTAACATTAAAAGATATGAAAATATTCCAAGATTTAATGCTTTAGATGAAAAATAAACAAGCACATCACATGTAGTATGAAAATTTGTTCTCATCTTTAATAAATGGTAATATTACATATATCCCAAAGAATTGTTTTAAAATAAATTATGATTTATTATCAATAAATATTTTATTTGTATGCCTATTGTATATACCTATGTACCTAGAGTCATGTAAAAATTTCTCTAATTAAAGAGGTCCCAAATAGAAAAAGTTTAAGAATTCCTGCTTTAGATCTCAAAGCAAGGGGGCAGCTAAGTGGTGCAGTGGATAAAGCACTAGCCCTGAAGTCAGGAGGACCTGAGTTCAAATTTGGCCTCAGACACTTAATACTTCCTAGCTGTGTGACCCTGGGCAAGTCACTTGTCCCCAACTGCCTCAGCAAAAAAAAAAAAAAGATCTCAAAGCAAGCAGTGACAGGAAGGGGTAGGGAGTGGAGTGTGGAGGATGGGGAGTGGGGAGTGGGGAATGGGGAATAAGAGGGCAAGAAGGCAGTTTTTGATGATTAGAAAAACATACATAATTATATATTATACACATATTTTTTTTTTTTTTTTTT
>JAJPUD010007854.1:9545-24778 GCA_023553655.1 Myrmecobius fasciatus | reverse complement strand
TTGAACTCAGGTCCTCCTGACTTCAGGGCTGGTGCTCTATCCACTGCGCCACCTAGCTGCCCCTACATATAAATTTTTAAAAGAAATGGATTCTTTAATATTTTGATGGATACATGTTTCATTGATAGAAGTAATCCTTCAAAAAAATACAACTCATAATTCATCCATACCTTCTCATCCAGTGTGATTTTTACTCATTTCTTCCTTCAAATTCTCCATAATGGTTCTTTCTGGGTATCTTCTTCTGAGTCTCTTGACATTACTTGGTTACCAATGGAGCTCTTGGTCTATCAACATTTGCTCACACTACATGACTGCTTCACTTCCTTTTCCCACCATATATCTATTTGTTAATATATTTTTATCACTTTTGTATGAAATGTTTTCATTGGAAACAATACTGCAACCAATGCATAACATGTATTTTTCCATTGTCCTTTGGGTGATTTGTCATTTTGATTCTTCAGAGATTATGATTCACAATCTCTCTTCAAGATTCACAGTCATAGAGTATCACCAGAAGAATACTGATTTTTAAAATATAAGATAGTTTCTGCAGAACTGTAAAATTTACCAGGTACAATGCAGTTCTCTGATTTCTCCTTTTCATTTCCTAACCATGCTTTTTTTGACAATCTTCTGTTAGTATCTAAGATGTGTGTGTGTGTGTGTGTGTGTGTGTGTGTGTGTGTAAAAATGAGGGATCAACTCTGTGGCTTGTACATCCTGCTGCATATAATCTTCTGTACAATAGGCATTCTTAATTATTTCAGAGTTTTCCTGTATGGACAATTAAGAAATGAACTTTTGAGAAATTATGTATTTTGTTTAGGAATGTGTTTACAAAGTTTCAGGATTTTATCAATCATTCAATAGATATTAAGTACTTACTACATGTCAGGCACTATACTAGATGCAGCGGTACAAGTGTAAAGAATGAAGTTATCCTGCCATACAATTAATTTATATACAAATGGGGATAGATGAGTACATATAAAAATGCATATAGCATAAATATAAAACAAATAATACACAGACAAACACAAACTAATTAAGCACAGAATAGTTTGAGAAGGAGAACACCAGCAGTTGGGAGGGACAGAAAAGGTTTCAGGCAGTGGATGATGCTTTAATTGCATTTTAAAGCAAGAAAGGGACATTATGACATGAAAAGATGTATGTTACGCACATGGGTGACATACAGTACACAGATGGAAAGATGGGAGATAGATACAGTGTCATGATTAAAGAACTCAGAGAAAATCAATTTGGCTGCATCACAGAATGTAGGAGGGGAGCTATGTCTAATGAAAATGGAAAAATAGATTGGGACGAGGTTGTGAAGTATTAAAAATTAAAGCGTGTTTGTTTTATCTTTAAGAAAATAGGAAACCTTCTTGTGCAGTAAGATAACTGTATAGATCTGTATACATGTATTGTACTTGTCATATAATTTATCCTATCTAGCATGTATTAGATTACCTGTCATCTAGGGGTGGGGGGCGGGGGGAGGGAAAGGAAAAGCTTGGGAAAAAAAAAGTTTTTTTGCAAAGGTCAATGTTGAAAGGTCACTCATATGTTTTGCAAATAAAAAGCTTTATTAAAAAAAAAAAAGAAAATAGGAAACCCCACATACCAAGATAAGATCTAAATGGGTTCCTGATTTAGATATGAAGAGTGACATTATAAGCAAATTAGAGGAACATAGGATAGTTTACCTCTCAGACCTGTGGAGATGGAATCAATTTATGTCCAAAGAAGAACTGGAACTCTTAATTGAACACCAGATAGATAATTTTGACTATATTAAGTTAAAAAGTTTTTGTACAAACAAAACTAATGCAGACAAGCTTAGGAAGGAAGCAATAAATTGGGAGATCATCTTTACATTTAAGGGTTCTGATAAAGGCCTCATTTCTAAAATAGAGAACTGTCTCATATTTATAAGAATTCAAGCCACTCTTGAATCGATAAATGGTCAAAGGATATGAACAGACAGTTTTCAGATGATGAAATTAAAACCATTTCTAGTCATATGAAAAGATGCTCCAAATCACTATTGATCAGAGAAATGCAAATTAAGACAACTCTGTGATACCACTATATACTTGTCAGATTGGCTAAGATGACAGGAAAAGATAATGACGAATGTTGGAGAGGATGTGGGAAAACTGGAACACTGATGCATTGTTGGTAAAACTGTGAACAGAACCAACCATTCTGGAGAGCAATTTGGAACTATGCTCAAAAAGTTATCAAACTGTGCATACCCTTTGATCCAGCAGTGTTTCTATTGGGCTTATATCCCAAAGAGATCTTAAAGGAGGAAGGAAGAGTGACCCACATGTGCAAAAATGTTTGTGGCAGCCCTTTTTGTAGTGGCTACAAACTGGAAACTGAATGGATGCCCATCAATTGGAGAATGGCTGAATAAATTATGGTATATGAATGTTATGGAATATTATTGTTCTACAAGAAACAGCCAGCAGGATGATTTCAGAGAGGCCTGGAGAGACTTACATGAACTGATGCTGAGTGAAATGAGCAGAACCAGGAGATCATTATACACAGCAACAACAAGACTATATGATGATCAATTCTGATGGACATGGCTCTCTTCAACAATGAAATGTTTCAAACCAGTTCCAATTGTTCAGAGAAGAAGGCCATATACACCCAGAGAGAGGGATGTGAAATGTGGACCACAACATAACATTTTCATGCTCTCTATTGATATTTGCTTGCATTGTGTTTCCTTTCTCAGATTTTTTTCTTGTAGATATAATTTTTTTTTTTGCACAGCAAGGTAAGTGTATGTACTTATGTGTATGTATGTATGTATGTATATGTATACATATATTCGATTTGTCTAGTATTTTAACATAATTAACATGTAATAGACTTCCTGCCATCTATGGGAGGGGGAGGGGTGGGGACTGGGGGAAAAATTTGTAATGGAAAGCTTTCTAAGGGAAAGCTTTGTAAGGGTCAATTTTGAAGAATTACCCATACATATGTTTTTTTAAAAAAAAAAAAAAGGAAAAAAAAGAAAATAGGAAACCACTGATATTGATTGAACAGGGAAGTCACATGATCATATTTGTCCTTAAGGAAAATTACTTTGCCAGTAAAGTGTAAGATGGACTAGAGTGGTAATTTTCTTGAGGATGGGAGATGAATTGAGATGCCTTACAATAATCTAGATAAGAATAGTGAAGACCTGATTTAAGATAGTAGTTATGTGAATGAGGATAAGAGAATGGAAGCAAAAGATAACTTAAATATAGAAATGGAAAAGTTTTCCAGTTGATCGGATATGAGGAAGTGTGAAGTCCAGATAATGTCAAGAATATAAACCTGAAAATCTTAAAAATTCCTCAGGTTTTAAAGCTAAAATAAATTTAATCAAAAGAGAAAAATAGGGAAACTCTACTCTGTGTCACCTATTTGATATTATTTTATACCATTAAAAAGAACTAGACATGGGGCAGCTAGGTGGCACAGTGGATAGAGCATCAGCCCTGAAGTTAGGAGGACCTGGATTCAAATCTGGTCTCAGACACTTAACATTCCCTAGCTGTGTGACCCTGGGCAAGTCACTTAACTCCAATTGCCTCAGCAAAAAAAAAAAAAAAAAAGAACTAGACATTATAAAATACCTGAAAGTATACCTCCCTATAAGAAATCCTACTGAAGAATCTAGTGAGTCTCAGGCATGCTTTTGTTTAAATTTGTTTGCTGAGAACCCTGGAATGTGCTTACAGTTATCTGGTAGAATTTCAGGAAGCATAAGAAGAGTCAACCACCCTTCTGGTACTTTAATTAATGGACATCCTTTATGGCAGGTCTTACTCTAGAAACCTGACCAGTTCCCCCTAAAGGAATGAACAAATATTCTCTTTGGTGGGCCTCTTATGATGGAGCATCCTTTACTAGAGGTGCTCCTATATCTTAAGAGTCATGTATTAGATGAGCATACTTAGTGTAGTGCCTTCTTTGTTCTCAGCCTATAAAACCCACTTAGTGGAAAGAAACTTTGAGGATTTAGGCTAGGAAGTCTTGTACAAACTTGTTTAGCATTGACTCCCACTCCAGCCTTTCAATATTGTATTGATGTTGTATTCATGAGTCCTCCCAGCCAAGGAATTCAGATGTTGGTGTTTCCTTGGAGTGGTGATGATGTATATTGCATGTTGGTTTATTTGTTTGTTATAGTGACCACTGTGTTTGTTAATTGTATATTACTTTTGTGCTATTAGTTTCCTCTTTTCTTATGCTTATTTAAATCAAGATTCTGAGTGGTAATAAACTTATACCCACCCTTTTTAAGACTATGCCTGTTGAAATGCAAATTCTGAAACTAGATTAATCTTATACTCCCAAAAGAGACAGAGGAACTATGTGAATATAAATATAAAACATTTTTTATATAAATAAAGTCAGATCTACATAATTGGAATAATAATTATTTTTCACAACTAGGTAGTCAATATAATAAAAAAGCAACAATTTTACATAACTAATCTATTTTTTAATGCCATCCCAACTAAATTACTAATAAGATAGTCATCTTATAAGATAGTACGATAATAAGTAATAAGTAATCTTATAAGATAGTAAGATAAGATAATCTAAAAGATTAATTTACTGAGTTATAATGATAATAAAGTTCATTTGGAACAACAAAAGGTCTGAAACTTCAAAGAAACCAGGGCAAAAAGATGGAAACAGATTCAGCATTATTAGATCTTAACTACATTATAATATAAGTATATTGTTGAAATTTAAAATGAATAATTTTGATTATCTTAAAATTATTTTGTATGAATAAACCTAATGTATTCAATAATAGAAGGAATGCAAATTGGGGAAGAAGGAAAGAAAATTGGGGAGGAAACTTTCATAGAAATTCTCCCAGATAAAATGTAATTGTGTTGGAATATTGCTGTGGTGTAGGAAATGATAAGCTAGTTTGTTTACAAAAACATGGAAAGATTTGAACCTATGAAGGAAGATATCCACCTTCAGAAAAAGAGCTGACAAGTAAAAATATGCAGAATATGGTCTTATACACATGTGTGTGAATGTATATACACATGTATATATGTGTGTGTTTCTAGATATCTATGTATATGTGTATGTATATACACATGTATACATATATTACATCTATGTTTAATTATAATCTTCCTTAAGGTGCTAGGGAGAGGAAAAGAATTAAAGTGATAACAAAATAAAACCTACAAAGAAGCAAAGAAAAGCTGGATAACTTTGAATACAATGTGTGATGCTTATTATATATTTTTTAATTGAAATTTATTATTTTATATTAAATCCTGTCTTATGTTTTGTTGTATACGTGGAAATTTTTTTTCTCTTTTCTGGTTTTGCATTTAAATTTAAAATTAATTAAAAATTTACCAAAATATTAAGTATAAATTATCTCTAGGACATCCAGTTTGAAACATCAAAGAGGCAAACTAGTGATCTTGGACTAAAGCAAAAGGGAGAAACTGGAGCTGAATATAGAAATCTATGTGTCATTTGCATAGAAATGATTGTTAAACTCGTGATGAATGATAAGTTTACCAACTACAAGGGGAAAAGAAAGCCGAAAACAAAGTTTTGGGGAACAATTAAAGATATGACATAGGAGAAAAGCTAGCAAAGGAGGATGAGAAGCAATCAGACAGGCAAGGAATGAACCTTAAGAAAGAACTGTCATAAAAACCTAGAGGGGAGAGAGTATTCAAGCAAGTATGCTCAACAATATTGAATAAAGCATATGAGCCAAAAAAGATTAGAATTGAGAAACAACCATCAGATTTGGCAGTGACAAGATACAAGTAACTTTGCAAAGAGAAGCTTTAGTTGAGAGATGATACTGGAAACCAGATTGCAAAGGGCTGAGGAATGAATAAGAGGAGGAAAGATGGAAGCAACAAGTAAAGTTTTTCTAAGACGTTTGGTTGAGAAAGAGAGCACAGTTGTAAAATAATAGATAACTTGAGGAAATGACAAGGTGTAGTGAAAGTTTTTTAAGCATAATATTATCCATAAACAGGAGCATTTTGAGATCCTCACCATCCATAAGGAATCCCTCTTTGATATGAACATTTTTCATTCAAGGAATTTACATTCTAAAGAAAGGACACAATACATATAAAAGAATACTATCTAGAAGAGTTTTGATTTAAGATGTCACCAAAATGGTAAATTAATCCATTGTTGTTGTTATTCAGTTATGTCTGACTTTTTGTGACCCAGTGGGCCATACTTTTCCTAACAAAGATACTGGAGTGGTTTGTCATTTCTTTCACTGGTGAATTAGGGCTAACAGGGTGAAATTGCTTGCTCAGATTCACATATGTCTAAGTATGGATTTAAATTCAGGTTTTCATGACTCCAAGACCAGAGATACATCCACTGAGCCTCCCAGATGCCTCCTAGAATTAAAAAAAAAAAAAAGGTTAAATCGCTTACCCAAAGTCACATAGCTGATGTCAGAGATGAAATTTGAACGCTTCTTGATTCCAGCCCAGCTGTCTTTGAATTGATCCAAAGGGCACTCAATTGATATATTCTTTTCCCAGAAACAAAGATAATACACATTAATTGTATTACAGTGCCCACTGTACATGAATTGGCAGAGCAAATAATAAAACAGCCTAAGTATAAATGATATGAAACATAGTCTGGTGGTCTATATCCAGCTGGATATATTGGGCTAGGCAGTTTTGAATTCAGTTACTAATTAAGATTGTTCAGCTCCAGAAGAGGATTTCCAAAATTATAACAGAGTACAGTGAATTAACTGTCTCATTTTCTACATTGGTATCCTCAGTGCTTAGCACAGTGCCTGGTATATATCCATTCATTCTGTTTTTAAAACTCTTGGAAGCCCATATTGTCTCTCCCTCTTTTCTTACATTCATCTATGAAAGAAGTTATTTAGGGTTAAAAATTCATAATAGTGAAAAATAGCTTTGGGCCTCTCATAGGTTTGTTAGGAAACAAGGGATTTTTATGAAAGATTTCTAAATTATGCCCTTTAAAAGGGGTGATCTACAAATTTTTGTAGTGAGATTCTTTTAGTGGATCACCTACTGCTCAGAGTCAAAATAATGTAAGTATCCCACTTTTTCCCTTCAACCTTATCAGAAACATAAAATATCTTGTTTCCATAGTATTCACTACCTGTTTCCTCCTTTAGATCCTTGATCATATCAATGTGGGTAATGCAATTACCAATGCAAATCTTAACCTATCCATACCTCTTCATCCTCTACAATTCTTGTTCACTTTTTCCACAAATCCTCCAGAAAAAAAGCTTCCCAAGATACTAAAAAAGATCCTTTTAATATTTCATGCATAATAGTGAAGCTCTTAGGGTATCCATCAGTATATACATCTTGGCCTGTATAAAATTTAAGAAAAATTCACATTTTCAGTAACCCCAAGCTTCAGCCTGTCACAAAAACCCATCTTCTTAACAACAAATATGCTACTAGCAATACTAAATCATTGTAAATCAGGGAATACCACAAATTCAGAAAAACAAAAATATTTTGATAAATAGAAAACTTACTTGTTATCTCTCAATCTTCTTATCAAAATATTTTCATATCCATTAGCTCTTTTGATTTTTGTAACATCTCTTTAAGAAAGAAATGAGCAATATTCTCATTTGATACTATGATACTTTGAAAGTGTACCTGTTTGAGAAAATAAAGATTGAGGCTCACAGAAATTTTGGGCTCAATCACTCCTAGTCCATGACTTTTTCCCATTACACCATACCCTCTGTATGGACCCACTTTAGATCATCTCTTCCCCCATCAGAATTCAATGTGAAAAATGCATTTTAAGGAAATGATGGAAGTTTTAGGGGCTAATAATTTGTGAAAGCGAAAGTCCTTCCCACTGATAACTTGCCCAGGTCCACCTGAGAGATAGGAGTACCATTAGCAATAGCCAGAACCAAAGTCATCCCTGAGGAGGTATAAATTCACACACTATTCTATGGGACTTATAATATTGAGTGCTTTCTACTACTTAATTCTAACTTACTTAAGCATTAGTATTGGCCAAAAGTATTCTTCCTGTTGAGAACAATCAGTAAGAGTCAGTAGGGAAGTCCAGTCCCCTACATGTTTTGTCTTAGCAATGATAATTGGGTCTGATCATCAATTAACCAATTGAGCAACAAGTATTTATTAAGCACCCACACAATGTGCTAGGCATTGTAGATATGGGGAAATACAAAAACAAACATGAAACAGTTCCTGACCTCAAGAATACTGGTAAGGAAGACAAAATATACATATAAATATGCACACATTAAATACAATAAATTAGGGAAAGAAGTAAAAGGAAGCAATAGCAATTGAAGGTATTGGGACAGTCCTAGAGCTTTGAAGATCACTGTTGAGTAACTTTTCATACCAAGAGTAGGTCCACATTCCTCCCAGTACATTAAAGAGGGGAGTAGTGCTCTGACATAGAAAAAAAAAACTGATCATGGACCAGTTGGACTCAGCTCAAATCAAGGAAAACATGTTATCTGTCATTTTTGTATAAAAAAAAGCAGGTATTTGAAATGGAAAATTGAAGAAAAAGGATATTAGAAAAAAATCCACTACATCTTTTTCCCTATTCTGATAGTATGTGAGAGAGGGGTCTGCCTTGCTAAAAGAGCTGAAGCTTAAGTCTGGGATCTAAGAGAGAGACATGGAGAGAATCTGGAACTCAAAAGTTGTTGGGTTTTTTTTAATGTAAAAAGAATTGTTTTAAGTGTAACTGGGAAAAATACTAAATAGATAATAAGATTAAAGGGTTTTTTAAAGAAAAAATGCTCGGGGCAGCTAGGTGGTGCAGTGGATAGAGCACCAGCCCTGACGTCAGGAGGACCTGAGTTCAAATCTGATCTCAGACAGGTAACAGCTGTGTGACCCTGGGCAAGTCACTTAACCCCAATTGCCTCAGCAAAAAAAAAAAAAAAATGCTCTAAATTGCTATTGATAAGTAAAATGTTAATTAAAAAAACTCTGAGGTACCATCTCACACACTAATATGACAAAAAAGGAAAATTATAAATGTTGAAGATGAGGGGAAATTAGAACACTAATGTATTGTTGGTGGAGTTGTAAGCTGATCTAACTATTTTAGAGAGCAATTTGAAACTGTGCCCAAAGAGCAATGAAATTGTGCATACCTTTAGATCCAGAAATGTCACTCCTAGGTCTATATCTCAAAGAGATAATAAAAAAGGAAAAAGGACCCAATTGTTCAAAAATATTTCTAGCAGCTCTTTTTGTGGTGGCAAAGAATTGAGGGGATACCTAACAATTAGGGAATGGCTGAACAACTTGTAGTATATAAATTAATGGAATTGTTCTATAAAAAATGATGAGCAGGTGGATTCCAGAGAAATCTGGAAAGACTTACATGAATTGATACTAAGTGAAATAAGCAAAACATTGTACACAGTAACAACATTGTGTAGTGATAAACTATGATAAATTTTGTAGTTATCTTGATTTATATCTTGCCACTGGACCCAGAGACTCTGGATGGGAAAATGAGGCAGATGACCAAGCACAGCCCTCTCTCACTTAAATCTAATTCATTTGCTTGTTATGACATCACCTTTCTGATGTCATGGTTTTCTTCAAGAACAAAGGACAAACAACAACCTCTGTGAACAAAGCTGACCTGGAATTAATCGGTTAGAAGACTCCTTCCTTCCTTCCTTCCTTCCTTCCTCCTCTTTCCTTCTTCCTTTCTTCCTTCCTTCCCTCTCTTTCTTCCTTCTTTCCCTCTTTCTTCTTTCCTTCCTTCTTTCCTTCCCTCTCTTTCTTCCTTCCTTCCTTCCTTCCTTCCCTCTCTTTCTTCCTTCCTTCCTTCCTTCCTTCCCTCTCTAACTTTCTTCCTTCCTTCCTTCCTTCCTTCCTTCCCTTCCTCCCTTCCTTTCTCACTTCCTTCCCTCCATCTTTCCCTCCCTCCTTCCCTCCTTTTCTCCCTCTGTCCACATAGGGTATCATACCCTTTGAGAGCAGATGCTCTCAAAAGCTTTTTTTTTTCTCTTTTGCACCTCTGAATACTCCCAAGATATCTTGGGGTCTACTGGTCAGATTTCTTTCTTAAGGACCAGGCATTAAATTAAAACCAATCGGATTGTAATTGGCCACCAATAGGTCCTAGATTAATCCCCATTTGGACATTGTTTGTGTCCTGATGGATTCAAATTAAATGTAAATAGCAGTCATTTCTGCTTTGGCTAGAAACCCTGAGGGTCTTTCCCTCCCAGATTCATTCTTTTATTTATTTATCTATTTTTTTTTTTTTGTACTAGGTGAAAGAGGAGATTCTTTGCCTCAATTGCTACCCAGCCTTAATCCCAGAATGCAGACTCCATCAACAAGAGACTTGTTGAAGACCTTACCTTAAAAAAACCAAGCTCTCCCACTTCATTCCGGTCCATTCCAGTTATCTTAAACTATAATTTGCCACTAGACTCCTATGGCTCTGGAGAGGAAAGTGAGGCAGGTGACCTTGCACAGCCCTCCCTCACTTAAATCCAATTTTCTTGCATATCATGGCATCACCTCCCTGAAATCATGATCCTCTTCGAGAATGAAGGACAAACAACAAGAACATCTCCACAATGAAATTATCCAAAACAATTCCAAGAGAAATTATCCAAAACAATTCCAAGAGATTCGTGATGGAAAATGCTGACCACATCCAAAGAAAAACTATAGAAAAATGTAGATCAAAGTGTACTATTTTCACTTTTGTTGTTGTTTTTTTTTTCTTTCTCATGGTTTTTCCCTTTTGTTCTGATTCTTCTTTTATAACATGACTAATGTGGCAATATGTTTAATATGCTTATATATGTATAACCTATATTAGATTGCTTGCTGTGTTGAGGATAAAGGGAAAGGAAGGAGAAAGAAAAATTGGAGCACGAAAATGAATGCTGAAAACTATTTTTACATGTAATTGGAAAAAAATAAAATATTATTATGGAAAAAATACCCTGGCTAAAGTCAGAAGTAGTGGCAGAGAGAATCTATGATCTTGGTGAATCTGATAGGCACTGACAAGAAGCAATCATGGGACAGTGGAACACTTCCTCAGAAGGAGTAAAATCCTTTAATGAACTGACCAAACACCACATCCATATGCCTCCAGAAACTACACACTTAGTGGACACTGAAAATTTAATCAGACTAAGTGGGGAGTAATACCAGTATAACTAGTAGTATGGCATCAGTCAAAAGATACCAACCCAGCAGCATCAGTAGTATGAGTTTCCCCTCCACATCTATATCCCTCATCAATAGATGTTCCCTATATGAATGCCTCTCCATAAATGTTTCCTAGATATCTCCATTTATCCTAGGAATGTCATGTGAGTTTGTGGGAAGGAGAAAGGGAAGGTGTTTCAGGTTTTGGGGGAAATTGTATTGTCATTTTTCTTACTAAGCTATTTTACTGAAAGAATCGAGCAATTTACCAAATATGATCCAGCATACTCTCTCCCTCCTGTTCAGTTCTGAACCCAACTCAATGTCCATTTGTAGTATCATCTAAGATAGACAGATAAAAGAAAGATAGGTACATAAGATATGATATAGGTATATATTGAATGAGTACTGTGGAATGATTGTTCATCTAATTGTATGTCATATTCTGGACA
Source organism: Myrmecobius fasciatus (assembly GCA_023553655.1). Lineage (NCBI taxonomy): Eukaryota > Metazoa > Chordata > Mammalia > Dasyuromorphia > Myrmecobiidae > Myrmecobius > Myrmecobius fasciatus. The sequence goes on along the minus strand of JAJPUD010007854.1, from coordinate 13,074 downwards.
ATATATATTCTTTATCCATTTGGTTTTTCCTATGTGAGTAGTTAGGCCAAATTCTTTTGCAATGGTTATGGATCTTATATGCCAGAAGCAGTGCAATATTCCATGGTTTAGTGTAATCAGCATGATGTCACACACAAACAGAGCATCTGAAGAACATCACCATTCATCAAAATTTGTCTTCAACTTAGACTCTCTTCTGGATCTTTGCCATGAAAGCAGAAGACATCTGTGGCAAATATACATCTCTTCTATATATCAACAGAGGAATAGCTCATCAGAGAGTGGCTTAATAAGACTATTTCTATTGTCATATCTTTCCAAGAATTTTACATAATTCTTATACATGCACAGAAGATACCTCGCTGAGGGAAAGCCATTAAGGTTATTTTTTGCTCTACAAAAGCAATGAGCACAAACTTCTCCTGAGACAAAAGCCTGTCTTTTAAAAAAAATCAATATTCTGCCAGGGTTATTGTACAGCTGAGTCATGGAACACTACAGTCTCTCAAGAATGGAAAGTATAACCCAGAGGATCAGGTGAGTGTGACTAGACTACATCATATTATAAATAAGAAATCACAGAGGAAAGTTAGAGTATGGGACAATATTAAATAAATATATATTTTAAAAAGGAACTAGTCATGCGGTGAGAATGAAAGATATCCAATGATTATTCTGAGTTTCTTACCTGTCAATATCAGGAGAAATCAAGGAAAGCTACAATCATATTGTATAAAGTTTGTGGGAGAATCTAGACAAAGTGGTCAGGATAGGCCTGCATTGACAGATATTCACATATTAGTAAAAACACTGATACATTTGAGTTGTGAGTTATTTCGTGAAATTTATATTAATTGTGTCCTCTGGTGGTTTACTAAAAATAAACATATCAGTGGGAGTTTCTGAGCAGAAATTTCTGAATGAATATAAATTCATTCTGGGGTTGCCTATCTAGGGGCAACATGGATATGGGTTGAGGGAGTGCTCCCAGGGTTACATATAGCAAAGTTTCTTAAAGTGTGGGTTGCAACCACGCATGAGGTTATATAAATGAATGTAGGGGTAATGAAATTATGATTTATTATCAATAAATGTTTGACTTATATTCTTATATATTCAGAGTTGCATAAAAATTTCTCAGGCAAAAAGGGATAGTGAGCAGACATATAGAACGATTATCCTGACAGCTCCTCACAAGATATGACTTTAGGTCTTCCACATGACTTGTAGGGAACACTGTGATATGGTAGAAATAGCACTGGATTTGAAATCATCAACAAGCATTCAATAAATGCTTATTACATATTGGGCACTGTGCTAAGTTATGGGAATACAAATATAAGGAAAACAAATACAGTTCCTGTCCTCAAAAAATTTGTATTCTAATATGGGAAGACAATAAACAAGAGAGAGCTGAGGGGCAGCTAGGTGGTACAGTGGATAGATCACCAGCCCTGAAGTCAGGAGGACCTGAGTTCAAATCTGGTCTCAGACACTTAACATTCCCTATCTGTGTGACCCTGGGCAAGTCACTTAACCTCAATTGCCTCAGCAAAAAGCAAAAAAAAAAAAAAGAGAGAGAGAGAGAGAGAGAGAGAGCTGAAAAGTAAAGGCTGGGGTGAGGGGAAAGGAGAAAAGATGGGGTACAGGAAAGGAAAATACTGAAGTCTGGAGAACCATAAACAGAGCCTGTGGAGGAATGAAGGATGGTTGACCTGTGCATCTCCTAAAATGGGAGTTCTGAGAGGAACCCACAAATGGAAGGAGAATGCAGAAGGATCTTCTGAGGGGAAAGATAGTTGAGGCACAGTGGCCACATCAGGAAATCCAAAAGACCTGGGCTTGAATACAATTCTGTTATTTACTTCCTGTGTGACCTTGGGCAAGGGGCAAGGGGCAAGGGGCTAACCTCTTATGTTCCTCATAGAAAAAGGGACAAGATTGGATTAAATGATCACTAGAGTTCCATCCAGCTCTAAATCAGCTTTATTTTGACTTGCCTTAAAGCACTGCTGTTGTCTTTACAGAGGATACCCAAAAAAAGCAAGAAGTGGTTCTATGACCTTTCCATTTCCAGAGAATTGACTTGAAGCCTCTAGCTGCTCAGAGGAAGGCTCCAGAGCAGTGGTTGACAAGTGATGGGTTATTTTTTGGTTTTTTTGTTGTTTTGTTTTGTTTTGTTTTGTTTTTTAATCACTCAATACTCATCTCTAAAAATCAAATACTAGTGGCAGGTGTTCAAGGCAGGCCTTCAAATTCCCAAGAAAGGTTTCAATTTCTTCCTTATAAATATTTTTTTTCCTTTTTTTCTTCCTTTCTCTTTGGTAATTGGTACTTTCCAACCTTCGACTCTTCAAGACAGGGAGGAAAATGTTCACTGCCAGTCCTTCAAGTGTGGGCTCAGGAAGGGGCTTGCAAACCATGATATAGCAAGGACTTGAAAAATGTGCATAAAAATAATCCACTTCTATGCTGTGCCAGGAACTGACTCCCTTCTCCTCTGTCCTCCCTTCCCCAGAGTGGGGACATCCTTCTTCCTTACGTGCTGAAACTTGTAAACACTTCTTTAGACACTGCAGTGTCCACAAACCTTTCCAACTGCCTCCTTTTCAAAAGTATAAGGACAAATGAGTTGAACCAAGAATTCAAAGGTACAATGATGCCATCTGCTGGATGCCTCTCCATTTGAATGCGTAGTAAATTTATAGGATTTAGAAACTTAGAAATCTAATCTTATCTTCCTAGTTTACAGATAAGTAAACCGAGACCCAGAGAAAAGAATAACTTATACAAAATAACTGTATAACAGTTATACAAATAATAAATAAAAAATGCAGTAATAATAGGAAGGAATTATCCTTGAGTTCTCTGACTCCAAAACTAGGGTTCTTCCCCCCTTACCATATTGTCTCTTACTGGTCTATAAATTGGTGGTCCCCACTAGACAAGAGAAGGAAAGAGTTAGGGGTGGGAAGACAGAAGTAGAAATGATTGCTGTCTTCTAACATATAAAGTTCTGTCAACATATTACAGTAATGACAAATTCAAATAGAAATGGGGACTACTAGACCATACATAAAGATCCCTGTGGGGTATGTATTGACTTAAAAAAACCATATATTAACATCATCCATGCTCTACTAAATTGTTATTTGTTTTGTTAAATATTTCTTAATTACTATACAGTCTGGGTCCACTACAAATGTATCCTATAATCTTACTCCTACAGCAAAGAAAACATTTGATTCCTCCTTAATCAGATCTCTATCCTATACTCCAAAGCAACCATCTCTCTTCAAGCCTTCCATGGCATCCCTCCCCCAACACTCACAGCTGAAGTCTTCTACTCATACTTCATATTTATGAGGTTTCCCCTTTTCCCTTTTTCCTCATCTCATGTCATTTAAACATCTTGACAAACTATCTCTTCCATTAACTCTATCAAATGAAGAGATGGCCTCCTTCTTACCAAAGCAAGCCCCTCTATATTCAACCTTGATCCTATTGACTCCCAAATTCTCCAGAAAAA
>JAJPUD010007853.1:86515-99989 GCA_023553655.1 Myrmecobius fasciatus | reverse complement strand
TTTTTTTTTTTTGTGCATGACCTTTTCACATGACTAAGAGGTATCTTTTGGCCAAGCGAATAACTTTTCATCACATACGTGCTAGAAACTATGAACTGCTCTCAAATTTCCATCAGTGATTATATGGGTTAAGAGAGAGAATGTATAAAAGAGATTTTGTGAAGATTTTTTTTTCTTGGCTAGATTTGGCAATCGATTGACTATGCAGGGTGAAAAGGAATGAACAGGGAAGGTTTGAGGGAAAAGATTGAGTTTTGTTTTGGTTGGGTCTATAATTGAAATAAAGCTTAAGAACATGGAATGTCAAGTCTATGACATTTTTAAGGTTGACACTAAGTGTGGGCAAGACAACTATTAACTTACATAGAGCTTAGACTTTCCCTACCTACTGCCACCACAACAGACATCCTTTTAGGTTAAGGTGTTTCCATGTCCAAGGGTTTTTCTAAAAAAGTCAAAGCTCTTTGACAAAGTGATTAGCACCTTAGTATGAATCAGTTTAATGAATTAATTTACTTAGATAATAAAGTCAGTTAACCTCCAAAGACCTTAATAAAATGAGACATGAGACAGGGAAAGAGATTTAGAGGTAGAAAGTTTCAGAAAGATAGAATTTGGAGATTGGATGCTGCCCAGAAAAAAGAAAACCAAGTTTCCTGTTGCTAGAGAGAACCTTAATTAATGTAAGAGAACTGGTCACCATGAAGAAATGAAAAGAGACCACAGGCAGTGTAGTAAGATTATTGGACTAGGATTTAGAGCAATCTGGGTTGGAATTCATTTACTTATTATTTGTGTATCCCTTAATTCACCTTTCTAAACCTCAGTTTCTTAAATTGCAAAATGAAGGAATTTGACTAAATTGATGTGGCTTACTCCTTCTCTTGTCAGGAAGAAGCTATTATAAGATAGACTGTCTAGGAAAGAGTTCTTGATCAATCCCCATTGTCAATCCCCTAACTTCTGGGTATCTTTAAATAACTTTGGAGATATAGATTACCAAGCATATCTTTAGACAGGTCTGAGACTTGATCTGCCAAGTGCATTCCATCTGACTCGTGAGCTCTCCCTCTTAGTTCCTGCCTTTACTTCTCTGATCTCCCTGAAGAAAACAAAAAAACAAAACAAAACAAAACAAAACAAAACAAAACAAAACAAAACAAAACAAAAAACCAATAAAAAACAACCCAAGGCTGTATTTCCCCTATAAAAGATTTGGCCATAATGAAGATTGTTGCTAAATTTTCTTCAGAACTCTCTCTCCCTCATAGTGCCTGCCTTTTAATGGCACCTTTCTCTTTACTCTAGCTAATTCTGATCAGTCTAATGGTTTACTCTTACCTCATGGAGTATTTCCTTTCTCCTGGTTAATTGTGAATTCCCCTTGGAAATGTATCTTTTTTCTTGCTAGCTATATGCTCTCCCAAATTTATTTCATATTTGTCACTCCTATTTTCTATTTTACCCCTTCATTTTGTCTGTAACCCATTTACCTAAACAAACCTGCCTTTTGCCAAAGAGAATGACCATTGTGAACTTTTCACATGCTTATTTCGATTGGGGTATAGGTACTGCTATCTTGACCTCATCAAAATTACCTATATACTTTGGAACTAAAATGGACGTTAGAGAATTTCTCATCTTTATTTATGAAGAAATTGAGACCAAAGAAAGTTAAATGACTTGTACAAATATCCTTCATCTAACAAGTGGCAGAGCTGATATTTGAATATAATTGCTCTGATTAAAAATTCTGTTCCTTCCCATAAAACACAATATCCTTCTGGCATCCACGAATATTGCTCACTATTATTTTGAGTATAAATGGTACATATTGGATACCAGTGAAATGAAAATCAACAATATAGTACTTAAAAAAAATTGGATACATATATGTATGTATATGTCCATGTATAATATACATATCTATCTATCTATACATATATATGCATATAAACATCCATGTATATATATGTGTGTGTTTATGTATGACTGATCATTACTGTGGGCAAAATAAGCATTAATTTGTGCCAAAGGGCACCATCCTAAAATACTTCCCCTATTTCTGCCTCCAAAAGTTAAGTTATTATCATATCCAAGAGTTCTCCTTAAGAAGTCAATGCAAAAGATAGATAGGGATATGTATTTATTAAATATAATATATAATATGATATATAGTACATTATAAACATTTTAATTATATGATATGAGAGAGAGAACAGATCTTTAAACCCACAATGTATGCCAACTCTTCAAATTTTTCTGAGAACAGAATAAAAAAACAGATTTAAGTTAAAATGATAAATATTTAGGTTATGATGTATTCTCTGAGAATGTTAATACCATATAAGACATAGTTAGTAGTGGTCAAGAAAAAAAAATATGGAATCTCCTTCTTTGGAGGACTTTGAAACAGAAGGGATTCTCAGCTGGAACACTTTAAATACGGTACAGCCTGAAGGCAGAAGGATAAACTTGATGGCTAATAATGTGGGCTTAGATACAGCTTTGGATAAACAGATTGTGATTGTATCCCCAGTGCTATATTAGTCCCTTCCAGTCATTTGATTTTATAATAGCAAAATTAGCCTGAAAAGAAATTTGCTTTCTCAGCTCAAAACTGTCTAGTAACCTCTCTCATTTTCATTTCACCTCAAAGTTTCCTTTTTCAGTCTTTGAGACACTTTAAAATACATTTGCTTTTCTCCTCCCTTTGATCTCTTTCTACACATTTTCCTTTTCCCAATTTTTAAAAATGATATAATAACAGTTTTTTTTTTTTTTTTAGAAAAAAGGGGGATCTCTAGAAACATACTTCATCTTATTCTTGAAACTGCTATTGGGATATTCAATTGTTCTCATCTATCAAAAAAGAAACATGGCTAACTAAGGTCTCTTTGAGGTTCTAATAACCTATGAGCACAAAAAATTCCAAATTCTGACTGAATATATCCAATTTTCTTGGAAGGAAGGGAAAAAAAAACAGGACAAATGGAGGGTTGGGGCACTCAGGGACATAGTCATGAGAAAGACAACTATTTTCTATCATCCATAGTCATTCCTTTTTCCTCTTTTTGCCTTATCCACCAAGTTTGTTTCTACAGCTTAAATCTAGAATTTGATTTTGAATTTATATTTAGATTATGCAAAGAAAGGACCAAAATGTAATTTGGGGCACAAGAAAAAAGAGGGATAAGAAGATTAGAGGTGGCTATTATTTCTGTCTTGCAAATAAAAGAACCAGTGCTCCAACACTCTTTGCTCCATCTATCATCAGTTGCAAGCACTCCAATAGAACCTGAATTCAAGAGTCCCTTATCTGATCACATCATGGTGATCTTCTGATTAATTTTTGCCAACCTTATATTTGTGTTTATTCTCAGGAGGCCTATCAGGCATGAAGACTATTGGATTCTCTAAGACATTGTCTTTGATCTTTTTCACAGTAGTATTCTCTACCTCAAAGCACTAAAACTTCACTTCTTCCCTTAGCCATTGTAGTTTTTTGTTGATCTTACTTTTTGAAAGAGTGACTAATAGCATTCTTTCACATTCAGGGAGATCAGCTCCCTTTTCCTGGGTGCTCACATTCATATGGTACTTGAGTTTTTATAAAATGCTTCCCTCACAACATCCCTGCTAGGTGTTGTAGCATCAGTCTCATTAACTTCCATAATATTCATAATTAAATTGAGAATTAAGTGACAAAGCCAAGATAGTGGAGAAAAGGTAAAGACTTGCTTGAGGGCTCTAAAATGTCCCTCCTCAACCTTAATATCCTTAACATAATGGCTAAAACAAATTCTGGAGTGATAGAACCCACAAAAGGACGGGTATGAAGTAATTTTCCAGATCAACACAACTTAGAAAGTTGACAGGAAAAGTCTATTGCATTGGCTTGAGAGTAGAGTACAATCTAATGCAGGCAGCACTAACACCAAACAGGGCCCAGCAAGCTAGAAGCAGGCCTTGGGAGTGACTGAATCAGCAGTGGTAATAGCAGCATCCAAGTTTGCCGGCTTATAGATAGTAAGGGGGTTGGACAACCAGTCAGAAGACTACAGAAGATTTTTCTTTGCTGTAACTGGAGGCAAGACTTGCCTTGCATTGCCCAACCTTGGATCCCAATCCAGGGTGGCAGCTCAGGGTGAGAAGGAGCACTAGCACACCAGAACTTATGACAAGAAGAGTAGGGACACTAGTCACACTTCCAGGGAAGAACAGAGTGCTTGTGGTCATTCATGGAGTACTAAATACACTTCTCCTTAGATAATTCCACTATGGAAGGACTAAAAGCTCACAGTCTCCCAGAACTAGCTCTGAAAACAGCTGCACAAAAACTTGGAAGCTTGGAAAAGTGTGCTCTTTACCCTAGAAACATACCATCGCTTTCATATGGAATTAAAAATGAAGAAATAGGAAAATGATCAAACAATAGATTTTAAAATGACTATCAAAAGTAACTATAATGACAAGAAAATTTAAAAAAATACATTCAGAGAACAATAATGTCAAAGCCTCAAAGAAAAATATGAATTGATCTGAAGCCATGAAAAAACTCAAAAGTAATTTTCAAAATCATATAAGATAGTTTTTTCACTCTTTCTGTTGTTATTTGCTTGAATTTTTTTCTCAGTTTTTTTTTTCCTTGAGTTGATTTTTCTTGTGCAGCAAGATAACTGTACAACTATGTATATATATATATATATATATATTGGACTTAACATATATTATAACATATTTAACATGTATTGGACTATCTGCCATCTAAAGGAAAGGGTGGGAGGAAGGAGGGCAAAAATTGGAACAGAAGGTTTTGCAAGGGTCAATGTTGAAAAATTACCCATGCTTTTGTCTTGTAAATAAAAAGCTTTAATAAAAAATAAAAATCATCAAAGAGAGATAGAAGAAAAATTGGGAAGAAAAATAAGAGTGATTCAAGAACTCAAACCAGTTCCAATTGTTCGGTGAAGAAAGCCATATACACCCAGAGAGAGGGATATGAAATGTGGACCACAACATAACATTTTCATGGTCTCTATCAATGTTTGCTTGCATTGGGTTTCCTTTCTCAGATATTTTTTGTTCATGTAGATATGATTTTTCTTGCACAACTATAATAAGTGTGGAAATATGTATACATATATTCGACTTGTCAAGTATTTTAATATAATTAACATGTAGTGGACTTCCTGCCATCTATGGGAGGGGAGGGGACTAGGGGGAAAATTTGTAATGTTAAGCTTTGTAAGGATCAATGTTGAGGAACTACCCATACATATGTTATGCAAATAAAAAGCTTTAATAAAAAAAAGAAAGTTATGAAAAAGCCAAATGCTTGGTAAAGGAAACACAAAAAACACAAAATACCTTACAAAAACAGAATTGACCAAATTGCAGAAGAGATACTGAAAAGAACTCCATAAAAAGTAGAACTGGCCAAATTAAAAAAAAAAGAAATATAAAAGCTCACTGAAGAAAATAATTCTCTAAAAATTAGAATTGAACAAATGAAATCTAATGACTATGAGACATCAAGAAATAATAAAACAAAACCAAACGAATGAAAAAAGAAGACAATATGAAACATCTCACTGAAAAATAACTGACGAGGAAAACAGATCTAGGAGAGAGAATTTAAGAATTCTTGAACTACCTTGAAAGCCATGATAAAAAGAAAAGAGTCTAGAAATAATTTTTCAAGAAATGATCAAGGAAAGCTGTGTAGATATTCTACAGCCAGAAAATAAAACAGAATCACCTCTTTAAAGATATCCTAAAATGAAAACTCCCAGGAATTATTGTAGCCAAATTCTTGAGCTTCAAGATCAAGGAAGAAATATTGCAAGCAAGGAACACAAAAGGAAACAATTCAAGTATTGTGGAAACATCAGGATAGCACAAAGTTTAGCAGCTTCTACATTAAAAGATTAAAAAAAATAAAATACCATAATCTGGAGGGGAAAGGGGTTAGGATTCCAAGTGTGGAGGGGAATAAACATTCAGTGAAATTCAATCTTGCTTTATGAAAAGATCATAATAACATTTTGATTTTTCAAATATAAAACCAAATAGAGGCATAAAAAGGTAAACAAGAAAGTGAAGTCACAAGGGTTTTCAATAATGTTATGTGCAAAAATGATACTTATAACTCCTAAAAACTTTCACATTATTTGGACAGCTAGAAGTATATAGAAGGCATGGATGTGAGTTGAATATGATAGGAAGATTAACTAAAAATGTAAAATTAAGTAATAAGAAAGAAGAATGCACTAGGAGAAGGGAAAAGGGAGTTATCAAATGGGTTAAATTATCTGACAAAAGAAGTATGAAAGCTTTTACAGTAGAGGGAAAGATGAGGCAGTTAGAGGAGAGGAATGAGTTAACTTTATTCTTAATGGAATTGAGTTAACAGGGAATGACATACAAGTTCAGTCAGATATAGAAGTATATGTCACCTACTGAGAAGTAGAAAGGGAAGGGAATAAAATGTGTGAGACTGTGATAGAAAGGAAGGTGGATTGAGGTAGGTAAAAGATAGAGCAAAAACCTTTTTGAGAATGGACTTAGAAAGACTAAAAGGAGAGAGAAAGAAAGAGCAGAATAAACAAGTGGAAAATAGGATGGAGAGAAATACACAGTAATCATAACTATGAAAAAAAATTTACAGCAAGTTTCTTTTTTAAAATGTTTTTATTATATATAAAGCTTTTTATTTACAAAACATATGAGTGATTTTTCAACATTGACCTTTGCAAAAACTTTTTTTTCCCAAGCTTTTCCCCTCCTTCCCCCCACCCCCACCCCTAGATGACAGGTAATCTAATACATGATAAATAGGATAAATTATATGACAAATACAATACATGTATACATATCTATACAGTTATCTTACTGCATAAGAAACATCAGATCTAGAAAGAGAAGAAGAAAAAACAACCTAAGAAGGAAAACAAAATGCATGGAAATATTCACAGAAAGTGTTAAAATGCTGTGTTGTGGTTCACACTCAGTTCCCACAGGCCTCTCTCTGCATGTATATGACTATCTTCATCGCTGAACAACTGGTTTGAATCACATCATTGTTGAAGAGAACCATGTCCATCAAAATTGATCATCGTATAGTCTTGTTGCTGTGTATAATGTTCTCCTGGTTCTTACATCAAGTTTCTTTGATAAAAATCTCATTTTTCACATGTAGAGGGAATGGAGTCTAATTTATAAAAAATAGAAGCTATTGGGGCAGCTAGGTGGAGCAGTGGACAGAGCACCAGCCCTGAAGTCAGGAGGACCTGAGTTCAAATCTGATCTCAGACACCTAACATTCCCTAGCTGTGTGACCCTGGGCAAGTCACTTAACCTCAATTGCCTCAGCAAAAAAAAAAAAAAAATAGAAGCTATTCCCCCCTTGATAAATGGTTAAAGGATATGAACAGACAGCTTTCAAATAAAGTGATCAAAGGTATCCATAATCATATGAAAAAATTCTGTCACTATTAATTAAAGAAATGCAAATTAAAATAATTCTGAGCTACTACACACATATATCAAATTGGCTAATTTGATAGAAAAGGAAAATGACAAATGTTGGAGGGGATATGGATAATTAAGTCACTAATACCCTGTTGATGAAGTTGCATTCAGAATCAGCCATTTTATACAGTAATTTAGAACTATGCCCTGCGGCTATAAAACCATACATAGCTTTTGACTAAGTGGTATCACTACCAAATTTGCATTCCAAAGAAATAAAAACAAAAAAAAGACCTATATTTATAAGATATTTATATTTCATATTATATTACAAAATATATTGTATAATTATATTTATATTTTAATGCTATCAAAAAATTGGAAATTGAGGGTTCTCTATCAATTGGGGAATGGCTGAACAAACTGCTGTAACATATGATTGTGATGAAATACTATTTGTACTACAAGAAATGATGAGCAGGATGTTCTCAGAAAAATCTGGAAAGACTTACATGAATTGACAAAAAGTGAAATGAGAAGAACCAGGAGAACATTGTTCATAATAACAGCAATGTTGCAAAATAATATACCATGAACGACTCAGCTATTCTCAGCAATACAATGATATCAGACAATTTAGACTTATGGTGAAAAAAAGCTATCCATCTTTAGAGACTGATGCAGTCTGAATGAAGATCAAAGGGTGCTTTATCTTTATTCTTATTTTTTTTCTTTGTTTTATTTTTTGGTCAGCATTTTTTATTACAATACAATTAACATGAAAATATATCTTGCATGACTGCACATGTATATGCTATATCAAATTGCTTGCCTTCTTAATGGGGAGGAGGAAAAGAAAAGGGAGAGAATTTGAAACTCAAAAATTTTTAAATGAATGTAAAAATTATTTTACATGTAACTGAGGAAAAACAGAATATTAAATCACTGAAAAAATTTTAAAAATTGAGATTAAAGATGAGGTGATTTATTTGTGTACATACAACTAGTAATTGGGGATCAGGGGTCAGGACTCAAACCTAGAACTTCTGAAATTCAGTGCTCAAAATACCATTCCAAGATTGTTGAAAATTTATTTTCAGAGATTCATTTGTTCAGGATGATTGAAGAAAATAGAACATTGGCATTTTTCCCCCCTCACTCTTCCTTTCTCTCCAAATATCCTGTCTTCTGAACCTCCTATTGACTATATGGTCCTTCAGTTTCGTATTTCTAACCTTCCTTTCCTTTTGGGGGGCTTCTGCCTATAAATTTTGTTTTATGATATTTTAGTTACATAAATTCATAATTAAAGTGTGTGTGTGTATGTGTGTGTGTGTTTATCTGTTGTAGATTTTGTTTGGAAGAATTGTTGGAGACTAAAATATCAGTGCTAATAAAATAAATGTTCAAGAGAGTGAATATAAGCACATTAGAGAAGTTTCTAGTAAGACAGTAATTAGGAAAGAAAAAAAATAAACTAAGAAGCAGATTTGGTTCTTCACTCTGGCTATTGCCCCCTTACCAAAGGTCTGCACCATGGAGGAAAAAGGCAAAAATTCTCACAAATCCTCAAGGTTTTTTTTTTTTTTTTTTTTTTTTTTTTTTTTTTTAATGTGTAGTCTGGCAAATATGACTTCTTAGGAACACAAAATGATTTGCTTGAATTTAACCAGGAAACACTTCCTGTTCAAAGCAAATGAAAGCTCATGGTATTTCTGATCTGATATATATTTTTTTGCACATATTTCTCCCTTTCATAATAATAGACAAGGCTAGGAAAGGAAATATGGATTTGATTAAAATTCCAGTGTGTTGTCTCTATCTGTCTATCTTTGTTTTTTTTCTGTTTCTCTGGATCCTCTGGTTATCTCTATTTCTCTGTCCCTACTCCTCTTCTCTGCTATTTTCTCATCTCTCCTTTTATATTTTTTTGTCTGTGTTCTGTTTTTCTCTGCGTTTCTTTTCCTCTCAATTTCTGTTTCTCTCAGAAAATATAGAACTAAAGAAAATTTTCCATGTTTTCTATAGTTTTTCTGTTTTTATGCCTTTGTTAGTTGCATGTTTTCTCTCTGATTTTCTGTCTTACTCTTTCTGTGATTCTGTGTTTGTCTCTTCTTTAAAACTTTGACTGTTGATGTAAAATAGTTTCCCTCTGTCATGCAAAACTAACAAACCCACAAAACATCACCTGCAATTGCTGAGTTGTAACTGCTTTTTCTTTAGGCTTCATAAAAATAACAATATAATTCCATATTTAGTATAAACAGATCTACATGGGGTCTTGCACCAAGACAATCTGCTAAATCTCTAAACTTGTTTTAATATTTTGATAACTTTATTCCAGCATAATTAGTTCATTTTGCAATTTTGTATATTTTATGTATTTGAAAACATTTTTTCCTGAGGAGGTGGACTCTTAGTGGGCTTGATTTGGGGTTTTCTTGGCAATAATTTACCATTTCCTTTTCCAGTTCATTTTATAGATGAGGAAATTAAGGTAAATGGGGTTGAGTGACTTGCTGAGTGTAAACACAGTAAATGCTTGAGGATGGATTTGAACTGAGTAATAGGAGTTGAAAGATATCAGGAAAACATTAAATATCTTGAATGGGTAGCAAAGGAGTCATACCTATATTTAAGAAATATGATTTTAACATATCTGTGAAGAATGGGTTTTAGCAAGGGAAGAGACTAAAAGTGGGAGGATCATTAGTACAATAGTCCAGGCCAGAGGTGTATGAAAGGAGAAAAAGAAATAGATGTGAGAGAGAGTGTGAAGACAGAATTGATAAAAATTGGTAACTTGTTAAAATGGATGGGAGATAGATTGGAGGAGGAAGAGTGAAAAATGACTGAATTTTCAAGTCTAATTGATTTGGAGGTTTGGGTGTTATTCATAGGAATAGGGAGTTTAGAGAGAGGGCAACTTTAGGGTACACATTGAATTCAGTTTTGAGCACTTGAAATGCTAATAGGATATACAATTGGAAATACATAATAACCAGTTGGACAGAGAAAACTAACAAATACGAAACAATTACCTCACATAATACTTTTGAGATTTGGAGCAATATTGTGAAGTTACTCAGCCCTAGTAAGTAAATTTGAATTTATAAACCAGATAGGATTCACCTAGTTTTCCTTTTCTATGTCACCACTCCATCTCCACCCCTACTCAATAAATCCTCTAACTTTTTAAAGTGCCAAGATGTTTTTTTCTCTCTCAGAGCTCTATCAAAATTCCATTAAAACCCACTCAGGAAAAACTCTGATTTTAGTCACTTATACCTAAGCCAAGGTAAATGCATTTTAAATTTCCTTCTCTCTCAGTGAGTAATAAAAGGTTTAATCATCCTTAAATTCATTCATCCTTAAACAAATGAAAGAAATACTTGAGGGACAAAACCCTCTTCCCTATACCCAGGAATCCCTAGATTCATCCCTGTATCCCTGTATTCGTACCTCCCATTCTGAGTTTAAGGTCAGTTCTATATCTTCTCTTAAATAACACCCACTGCACTTCAATCTCTAATAAGACAGTTTTGTGTCATTTAGATGGGAATGTGACATCTTCATATACAGACTTGGATCTATTTCTTCTTTCCCTATTTTCCACCCCCATAATTCTATCACTCTCAATAGATGAAACCATTTAGAACAGTTCCAAGCAAGCAATTAGACTTCCCACAGCTAGACCGTACTATAATATTCCATTTTCTTTAAATTTCCACAAAAGATGAGTCCCTGTACACAAGTGAGGCAGAAATGGTTTAGTTTAACATGCATTGTCCAAAAAACACTAGCACTTTTCCCCCTTCATTTCACAGTGGCCAAAAAAGGGAGAGTTCTGCCATAGAACAAAACCCCTCTCATCAGAAACAATAGCTATGCCATTTCAAAGTCTATGTGAGGGATAACTGGAAAGGACTCCTGAAGTGAATAGCTCAATATCAACGCTATTGAAACCTTACCTCATTGAGCTCTGCCAGTATGGAATGCCTTTCTCTAGCAGACAGAAAATCCTGGTGCATTTTTGTAATGGGTCATGCCAGGTCTTCACCAGCCTGAATGTCACATGGGCACTGGAGGCTTATTTGGAGCATTTCATACCCATGTGTTGCTTTTTATAACTTCTCTTTTCTTTGTGAGGTTCTGCATATGTCCCATTTGATCAGGTCACAGCAAGTTTGTCGTGTCCAACACTGCATATTAAATGAAGTCAGCCTAAGCCAACCCAGAATGATGCAGACTTGACAAAACAACTCTTTCTCACTTCTAAGGGCAAGCAAATGGTGACTACTTAATCAATGAATGAAACAACTACCCCCTTCAGTGTTTCAAAATCAGACTTTTGGTTCTAGGATAATGTTTTGTCTTTTAACTAATAGGAGCCTGCAGGTAATTAAGTAATGTGGAAGAAAGCAACCAAGGTCAAAAACCAAAAATGACAGGCTTCATTTCAAAAGTGGAATTGACAAGTTGTCATCAGGATATATTACTCATAAAAGAAGTCTTTTCAATTAAAAATGCTTTTTGACTAGTATAACTAAGCAAACTCCTTTGTAATAATAATAATAGTAGTAGGTAACATTTTGATAGTACCAGGCAGTCTACTAAGTGCTTTACTATTATTATCTAATTTTCTTCACAATAACTTTGAGATGGATGCAATTATTATCAACATTTTATAGATCAAGAAATTGAGGCAGATAAAGATTAAATGATTTGCCCAGTAAGTATCTGAGGCAGGATTTGGATTCAGGTTTTTATGATTCCATGCCTAGTGCTTTATCCACTATGACCCGCCAAAACTTGGTGGGGAAAGATAAAAAAGGAAAAGTACTTTCAATCCATGAGTAATGAAAATATTGATTGAGTCAGTACTTTAGACATCACCTAGAGAAAACCCTACATTTCACAGATAGGGAAACTGAAGTTTGCCCAAGATCATACAGATAGTTGAAGACAGGACAAGAATAAAAATATCCTGGCTGAAAGGTCAGTGAATTAGCCTTCATATTAAGCAGTTATATGTATTTAGAGTTTGTAATTTTCTCTTCTACTTACTTATTCTTGTCCATCAATATAGCCTTACCTAGACATAAGAGGGAATTTCCTGGAGTTGCTAATTTTTTTTTTTATTACAGGAACTTCAAACCTAAGCTCTCACCAATCAATGATTATGACTGTTTTGGCTGGGACCCAAATATCAGAAAAGCCCACTCCATATTCTCCAGTCATCTCACCTACAGACTTGCCAATCATCTTGCCATGGAGCAAGTACCCTTTTCTCTCTCCCTCATCCACTTCAGCTCTGGAAACCATGATTAAATAAACTCTGGCACTGTTCTACAAACTGTATCTAGTATATTATGACCTTATTCACCATCCATGAAAATTTCCATAGCAAAATGACCCTTCCTGGCCATTACTTCCATATCTGTATAGTCTTCTTATATTAGAACTGTAAGTTCCTTGAGAGATTATATCTTGAGAGAAAAGATTATTTCTCTCATATTAATAATCAATAATTATTTGAGATTAAGACTTTCCCTATTTACTTTTCATTCAGAAATCATCCCCTTGTAGGGCTGATGATAACATTGAATTGAACATTCTCTTCAGTCTTATTCAAGGCCCCATCCAATTGGGGAAGCTTAGTTCTGACTGAAGAGTAAGAAATCTAGGTATCTAGGGGAATTCTGACATTGTTTTCTACTCAGACAGGTGTGTGTGCAGACTAGATCTCTTATCATAGATGGCCTAGAGTTGAGTAGTCCACTTGAGATGAATCTTTGTTCATGAGTGATAGGATCAGAGTCACATTGAGCCTGTCATAAGAATAGATTCATTTCTCATTATAATATTCTCAACATTCTCTAATATTAACCAATCAAAATCAATTCTCACCTGTTGGGAACACTCACTTTTTTGAGGATATATGAGTCAAAAGGCTACTACTACTACTACTACTACTACTACTACTACTACTACTACTACT